>CM057932.1:4580338-4669711 GCA_030141595.1 Chydorus sphaericus
TTAAGTACGATGACAGCCGAAATTGCAATAGACAGTTTCAGTTTTCGTCTCTTGATTTTTCGAAGGTATTTTGACCTGGTAGAAACCACTCAATGTGTGACCCAGTAATTGAAGATCTTTGCAACTCATTGGCATCTCTTGTATCGTTTCATTATTGGTTACTATTGGGCTATAGTTAGTAGCCTTTTTGCGAGCATCGGGATGGTCAGGTGGAAATAGGTGCAAAATGAGCTACTATTTTCGCAAACGAGAGGTACAGTTTTGTTTTTTTAGCAGCAGTCTCTTGTTTCTGCATTTCAGGATCCTTTTTTACCCCCCGGACGGACGACTTTCTTCGCTCTTCTGAACTTCAAGTTTTACTACTTTGGTTTTGAGTTCATCAATTTGATTCTGAAAACCTGCCGCGAGTTGTTTGAATCGGGTATCAACAAGGCTTTCCTAATAAATAGAAAGATGGGTTGAAACAGAAATTATTTAACATAATATTATGATTCTTTTAGCTTGTTATTATTTTAGAATGTTGTTATATTGTCTAATGCATAAATAAATACATATTTGTATATTCTACCAATGGAGAAGGAGAAGAAAAATTGCCGCTTAGAGTCGAGGTGTGCTCTTGAACTTGTTGGTTTATATGACGTGTTCATACGTAGAAGGGCAAAGTAAAAAAAAATTAAATATAAATAAGTATTGAATTATCGGATCAGGGTAAAGTAGAAAACGTATATTATTCGAAGGAATATTTGTAAATCAAGAATTACCAGGATTCTTGGTGGTTGCGATGACACCAAACCAACGATTCCCAACAGGACTTGTAGAATAATAAAGGTCACCATCGCGATCTTTTATTATCGCAAGATTTACATGCAATAAAAGTAACTATTTGTCCTAGATTTTGCTCTATGTATCTTGTATGGTTTAAAAAAAAAGAAATTACTACAAAACAGCTTTTAATTAGGAAATAGCATATATTGGCATCGCACAACTTACTTATGCGCTTGTCGTGATTCTGGAACCGAAGTGCTAGCTACTTGTTTCGTTGCAACGAGTTGATAAATTGCTAGTAGCTATGAGTATTGAAAACGCATGCTACGTGTTCAACTGTTATGATTGGTGATTTATAATTATCTTAGCTGCGTGGACGTTTTCTGGTGCCTGTGGTGTATGTCCCACGTCATCTCGCTATTCGCTTATCAACGACGACGTATTTGGTCGCTTTATAACCGCATTTGTTATATATTTACGTATACAATGCACACGCGCACGTATATATGTATATATTTACAGCGACATGTTGTCGTAATAACTAATATTTATGTATACAATACAGTAACTAATCCTGTCATGCATAACTAATATTAAAAAAAAAAAACCTTTCTCATAGGCCTAGTTTGAAATCCCAAAATGATTATTCCCGAGATCCAGTAAAGCATAAATACTTTATTTTTAAGAAGCAAGTTTATTTACAAATAAATAGTCCTGCTGGTGCCGGTTTCTGCTCCTTGGTGTTCTTATTTACTCTGCTTAATATCTGTATAACGCCTTCACAAACCAACGTTCTTAAACATGATTGGTTTTTTTGGGGGGATGCTACGTACCAGCACGATGTGATGCTAACAATGACAACTGTGTGGACTATGGCGTAAATGGGCTATTACATTTTTTGGAGGTCTGCCGCTTCATTCTTTTTTGTATAGGAATAAATTCACGAAAGACGAATTAATAGGTCAACGAAATTCGACGATTTCGATAAAATGGAAGTATACAATGCAATTGTGTCTTTAATGACAATTTTATAACTGATATTTTTTGTCAGTGGTAAAAATTAGAAGCTGTCTTAAACAGCTTAACTGATACGATAAGTTGTGTCTGTGCTCAGAATTTCCAGATTTTGAGAAACAAGAATTTTAAGAAAGATAAATTTCTGGTTTTTTTTAGAAAGTTGACGTGCCCGTTCATAAATCGGGTCCTAATATTCGTAAATGTTTTTTTAAAAATAATTTGAAATACTTCCATTCTGCTACGTATTTCAATATGTATATTATTTGGTGCAGTGGTACGTTAGCTTAATTACTTATTTATACATACATGATATAGACTACGATATGGAGAAGAAGGTTAATAGGCCTACTTCATTTGATTGGTTTTGTAAATCCATGTGTTTCTCAATAACAAATACTACACAGTTATGTTTCATGGGATCGAAAAATATGCCAGATATTGAATAACTTGTTTCTATGCATGTCGTATGTCTATTATTAATAATGATTAGTAACTAAATATTTCTTGACAATTAATTATCTGTTGCTCAATAAAATCAAGAATAGCAGATGAAAAAATTAATCTAGCTTTCATCTTATATTATAAACACTTATTATAACACTGTTATTGAAGGAAGGATTACATTTCCGCTCTTAAAAAAGTCACTGTACTTAAACAAATAAATGCCTATTTGAATGCTGATTTTATTGCGTATATTTTTACTTCTCAAAGCCAAGTATAGATTTGGAGGACGAATGATATAATCATTTTAATTGAAACTTAATGTAATTTACACTCTACATTTTTTGAGTATTTTAAGGCCTGAAGATAGATTTTAGGCTTGGGTATTTAAAAACTAATAATGGGAGAATCTAAAAAAAGTTGTAATAGGATTTCACTTCTTTATAATACCAGGTATTTTAAGGTATCATATATTTTAACAAGCACCCCCAATGTATTTTCTATATACCTTAACTTTTTTATGCCTCTGTATTAACTTATGCCTAACGTATCAATTTGTGGCGCAGTGTAGTGTCGTGGACTACGAACTCGAAGATCGGAGGTTCAGTCCTCCAGAGTCAATTTTCGTGAAAAAGCATTCCGTGAAAAAGGCTTGAAAAATTAAGGTCTTAAAATGTCTTACAATAGGGGAAATAGCAATGCCTTATTACAGTATATAATGGTTTTCCATTTTCAATTATAACTATAATACCCTTATAATAAGGTTCGACAAATTTAGAGTGTAGAGAAGTAGTTTTAAGTCGCGAATCGTTTGGTAGAGACATATATCCTATTGTAGGATATATTGCATTCAAAAAATGTCAAGCTAGGTTCTGTTCTACCATCCAACCGGTAAAGTAGAGAAGATAAAATTTATCTTTTCCACATAATCAGTTCAATTGTATCGTTGGCAATTAAGTTTTCTAGACAATTGACAGGAAAAATCCACCGAAGTTGGATTTGTGAGAGCTTAGTGCTTCGCTAATTTCTGTCGGCCCATTCCAACTAACTTTAATGCGTTGCTCCAATCATTTGATCCCCATTCCTTGGATCCAGAATCGAAAAGAATAGATTGCCCCGTATAAGGGGCAACGAATCGTTGATTTTTCCAGTCAAAACCATTACCAACATTTAGAATTTCTTTCTTGAACGTTATCTTTTCTCCGATGGCTCTATCATTCCCTCCTTTTCTTTCTACGTGGAAATGTACAGAAGAAGACTTGATATCTGCAATACCAATCCTAGTTCTAATCCTGTAAATGTTGTGGGAAAAAAACTAGAATTCAGACGCCAGAGGGGGACATTATCTTCTCATATTATATATACCTTCATTCAAATGTGATGATAGTTGGAAATTGCAAAAGACAGTTTCTATTTGGTGGTTCCTAGATTTTGCCGGGGAATTTTGACCAAGTAAAACCCGCTCAATGTGTGGCCCATTAATTGAAGATCTTTACAATTTGTTGGCATACTAATGTTAGTTTCATTACTTGAGGTTGGATTCATCGTCTTACTCGAAATCGAGCCTGGCATTATTATTCCTTGTTCTGCGTCGTCCCGAAACAAAGTCGCAATAGACTGTTTTAATTACGGCGGAAATTGGAACGAACGGTATAGAACCCCCTTTGGGTGTAGCCAATTTCTTCCAGATCTTTACAGCTTGAAGGCCCTTTGCCGTTTTCACTCGCCGCGCACTTAGTATTTCATCAGTGGCCAAGTTCAAACTTAAAGGTACCCACTTAAAAAATACATATTCATTAAGTTATTATGATGTTAGATTTATTTCTATTGATCAACTTACCTTTTAGGCTGATTAAAATAAAGATACAGGCGTTCCAAGCTCTACTATTCTTTTGTCTAATTTACTGAGATCTCCTAAAATTATCTTGATCTTTTATTCCAAACGATCAACTTTCTCTTTAAATCCCATCATCTGAGTTTCAATCTGTTCCATTTTTATATTGTGGAGTTCCAATACAGCTTCCACGCTATCTATCCGTCCCCTGTAAGTAAAATACAGGTCAAGTATTTTTGTATTTATTTCGTTAACAGCACTTAATTTTCTAGTGATTCATCCATTAGAAAAGGAGATAAATGCAAGTGTGGTTGCCACGTATTCTTTAAAAATGTTCAACGTCCACGTCACTACGAGGATGTGCTTAAGGTAAACAGTTTCTTTAAATTCATGAACATAAAATATTCATTGCTTAAAAAAATAATCTATATTTAATTCCGTACAATAACGCAAAACAAATTATATATGCGTCATTAACGTACTGTGAAGAAATTTTTAAATAAAACCCTTAGAAGTTAGAACAAAAAATATTTAAAATGTATTTTTGGTCAATTTAAAATTGAAATTTCTTACTTTTGAATCTTAATATTTATAGGCTTTGTACTAAGTCATGGTATTTGAAAACGAATATAACAAGATTATAATATATTAATATACCAGCATAGAAAATTGAAACGACCTCTTGAGAAAACACGCAGTTGATGGAAATTAATGGCAACAAACATCAAAATAATTCCTTCAGTTTCCCCATTTTTGTTGCCCACGAAGGCTGACAAACGACTGACTAAAAAAACTTAGTTCCCTTGGAGTTGTTGATATAGTAATTGTGGCCCAAGGTTATCTTCATAGAAAATATTTATATCTGATTGTATATGCAGTTTATTCTTTTATACATGTGATCTTGATGTAGCTATTTTATTATTAGCATCCGCCCTAATTTACTGCAAAAAAAAGGATGTTCTAATAGTCGTTCGGCGTCAATCTTTTCATGTTCTCATTTAGTTATTCTTTTCAAATTGATTGCCATGGAACGATTTAAAAAAAACTTGACAATGAAATATTTTCAATAAATCAGTCATTTTTCTAATAAAATATTTCTCTAAAAATAATGTACTTAAATGGATAGTTAAATATATTCTTTATTCTGTGTATATTATTTTTTCAATCGCTTTTGAGACCAAAATTACAATTTACAGCAATTCTCAAAAATATTTAAAGATTCTAAAAAACACCAAATTAAAAAAATTGACCTGTGTTCTTTATCTCATATCACTTATATAGGTATATCTATTCATTCAAATTCTCACACGAAAAGATTAATAAAGCGCATTAGCTGAATAAGTAGCACAATTCTTAGATGGTGGTGAACCACCATCTCACGGATGGAAATATGTTGCAATTTGTTATATGACCCACACAGAAAACTTTAGGATATCTCTTTTTCATTCCACACGTATACCTTAAGGAATTCCAAATCATATGATTAGGTCAAACGAATGTTGTATCTTTGACCCGCACCGTAGATTGTATCAGGATAATAACCTTCGTGGGATAACCTAATAATTAATTCAGAATTTAGAAAACATGACGAACATTAAATCATTTCCCTACCCATTTCCCGGTACCTCCGTTCAAGCAAAAGTCTTCTACCATTTTTTTTTTTAACTGAATAGGAATCGAACCCGAAAACTATTTGCTTGAACGCCAGCGCTCTACCATTACAAAATCGGTCTTGAACTAATAGAATTACAACAATTGAATCGGTTTTGAAGAAATAACAAAATTGGATAGGTAAATTGAACTACAAACTGATTTTGAACTATAAGATTAACGAAAAAAATGTTGATTCATTTCATTATGGTATCAACTATCATGTACCAGGGTAACTAAGGGCCCAGAAAAATTGATTAGATCGAGTTAAATCCATTACCATCATTAAGAACTTCGCGGGTTGAATGTTAGTTTCTGCCTTTGATTCTCAAATTTACGCCCACTCGCTCGACGTGAAAGTGAACGACGGAAGACATCACATCGACAACACCAACCCTTGTTTCAAATCCTTTATATGAAAAAAAGAAAAATAGAATCCTGTGTAATTGAAATTTACATAATATAATTCTATTATACGTTTATTCAAATTTGACGATTGGTAATGGCAATTAATCGTTTCTATTTTGTTCCTTGATTTTGCCGGGGTAATTTGACCAAGAAAACCCACTCAATTGTGGCCCAGTATTTGAAGATCTTTACAATTTGTTGGCATGCTAATTTTAGCTCAATTACTTGAAGGTGGACTCATTCTCTTACTCGACGTCGAGCTTGCCGCCATAATTCCTTTTGCGTGCGTGATTTCATCAGTGCCAAGTTTAAACTTAACCATGCCACTGAAAAAGGTTACTTATCCAGTTATGATAAAGCAACATTCATGTTAATTTTCATCTAACATAATTTTCGGTTGAATGAAAAAAGATGTTCCAAGTTGGGCGATTTTTCGGTCCAGTTTACTAAGATCTCGAAGGATATCCGAATCTTTGATTTCCAGGCGATCTACAGTCGTCTCTTTAAATCCGAACATCTGAGTCTCAATCTGATCCATTTTCACACCATGGATTTCCAATACAGCTTCGACGCTTTCCATCCGTTCCTGTAAGTAAACTGTAAAAGTTCAAGCTGAAGATAGCCTACATTTTTCCCTGGTTTTAAAATTGATTTAGATTTATTTTAAAATTGACTAATAGTGATAATTTGGATGGATCCATCAGTAAATTGAAATCAGAAAATGTGATTTCCACGCCACTGTATATATCTATGCGATGCTCCAAATGATTAAGGACCACGTCACTATCATAAACAGGCACTCTAGCACTGCTTACGTATTCAATGTTTTGCTAATCATGACGAGAATTTTGTTTTCTTAATTAATTGTAAAACAGTTATATAAATGGCAATCAATCTTCGCAAAAAAACTAAGCCGGAGAACGAATGCATATTAAGTTTCTTCGTAAATAGAGAAATTCAAATATTTATTATTTTGGAATTTACCATATTTACAGGCTATTTTAAACGAACCGATTGTGTTTTAAAAGAATATGAAAGATTATACTCTATCAGCATAGTATTTTGAGCAACTTCTTGAGATATTACTAGTTGATGGATATTGATTGCAAATATCACAATTTATTCCTTCAATTTCCCCATGCTGCTATAGCCAAACGAAGCCTGCCAAACAACTGATTGAAATGACATAGTTCCCCCCTGGAGTGTCGGTGTAATTTTGGTCCTTAGCTTTGAAAAATATCAATTTCTGACTGCCACGTATTTTTTTATGTGATGTAAAAAATAAGTTCTTAGAAGTTTTCACAAAGCTTATTGCGAGCCAGCGGAGTTTTTTTGGAGCGAAGCGGAAAAAAAACGAAGCGTAGGCGGAGCTGATAAGTCGTGCATAAGCGTGAATAAAAAAATTTATCTAGGGACTACTTATTCTGGGGATGGTTTCCGGTTGTGCGCAGGTATTTATCAGTCATAGTATATATATTTTTGCCTAGGGACCATATTTTTTGGAGATGGTTTCCAGTTGTGCGCAGGTGTTTATCAGTCATACGATATATTGTTTTTCCAAGGGACCATATTTTTTGGAGATGGTTTCCAGTTGTGCACAGGTGTCTATCAGTCATACGATATATATTTTTGCCTAGGAACCATATTTTTTGGAGATGTTTCCAGTTGTGCGTAGGTGTTTGTTAGTCACACGATGATAAAATTTTACCTAGGAACCATATTTTTGGGATGGTTTCTCGTTGTGCGCATGTGTTTGTCACTAACACGAAAGAATGATTTTATTGATGCATTCAAATTTGGCCCTGGGACTACTTCTTTTTTATTTTGTTTCCGTCTGTGCGCATATGTTAATCACTCATACGAAATATTTTTTGAGTTCAAGTACGACGACTGTTTGTAGTGTCGCACGAGATCAATGGGGTAGCTTGGAGTATTAGAGTTACATATATACTTTTAATGGCGTACAACTTTGCTTGCTCCTAAAACTTTCGTTTGCAAGTAATACGAAATATTTTTTATTCACGTTACTTGATAAACTACCTCAATTATATAGCAACTAGCTGGCCCTCGTTTCGGCTTTGTCCGAAATGACTTTTTAATTTGTATTGATTGGTGCCTGTGTGCATGCATTGATTCGCAGTGTTAACCCGTAATAACACCCCCGTTTGCACCAGTATGCCATTACCGCACTAGGGACATTATTTTTTTTGTGTGTACGGTTTCTGTTTGCATCATTACGACCTTTTTCGCACTAGTGACTATTTTTTTGGTTGCCCGGTTTCTGCTTGGATCATTATGTCACTATCGCATTAGGGACTATATTTTTGACTGTCCGGTTTCTGTTTGGATCATTATGTCGTAAAGGCGTCCAACTACGTAGCCATATCAGCTTCGACCTACGAAGATTGATATATACATTTAAGGGCGTATAACTTCGATTGTAATTATATATGCCCTAAAACATAAATAATATGGTAAGGCCAGGGAATGATTCAAATAAAATGATAGTATTTGAAAAATACAAACGGCTTCCATTGGGAAATGAAATGAACATCTCAAAGCGTTCTACTTCTTTATATACAGGAAACATTTATATTTTACAATCAATTATTATTTCTTTTCGGTATAATACAGCTACGATGGATTACTTTATCATAAAGGCGAGCTAAAAAGCTCTGCTTTACTATCTTAGATTTTGAACCAGGAAAAGAAAAGAGGAAAATTAGGCTTGACCATAGTTGCAAATAGAGTTTCTCTTAGATGAGTTCATATATGGAAGTGGCTAATTGACTTATAAAGGAATCCTCAGCCACTAGCAAAAATGACGGAATCTATTCCCAGTGAAAATGAAGGAACAGTAGTCAACGAAGAAACAATTTCAAAGCCAGGATTTGGAGAAGATGGCGAGCCACTGCAGCCAACATTCAACATCTTTGATGCGAGAGAGAGATGCGTCACCATAACGGGGGTCGTAATATTCTTAATCGCTACTCTCGTAATCATCGGAGTTACTCTCCACATCTCCGGAATCCTCTATTCGATACCCGATCCTAAACCAAACTTCTCAGAATCGTACATCTTAAAAGGATATACTCACGAATTCTTCGCAGAGCCTCGAAGTTTCAACGATTCCCAAGCGATTTGCGGCAAGAGAGGAGGCCAACTCGTCATTTTCAATTCGTCGAAAGAAAGTGACGAGTTCGATAAGTTTGTCGTGAATACATTCAGACCATTTGTTCGAAACGCAACGTTAAATCCACATAAAAGATCAGGTCTACAAATCTGGACAGGTGTCAGGGTCTATTTCAAAGCAGCAAAATTGACTCAATTGATTTATACTGAAGACACGATGATAAGGGAAGATCCGGTCGGAATGGAAATGGAAAGATACTACAAGGAGGTTACTCAGTACAAAATGTGCATGTACAATACAATGGATCATGTAAAGCTATTTCATAAGGCTCAACAAAACACACATGGTATTCTTCAGTATGCAGTCAAAGATTACACCGGGAAATTCGTAAACAAACTTGGGGAATCAATAGGATGTTGGGGAATTCGGGTCCTGTTCGACCAAGACACACTCAGTCTCCCTTTTGCCTGCAAGATGAAAAGTCCTGAGACGGTCGTGAAAGGACCAAGATAACGATCTCATAATCCATTGATAACTATATTTTGAAAATTTATTATAAGTATGTAAATGAATCATTGATACTTGAAATAACTTTTGATGCAATTTGAATTGAAATTAATAATTAATTAACAAGACCCACACGTGAATAAGTAATTTACTTATTTAATTATTTTTCAAATGTCTCGAAGAGCATTAAAAATTTTTTTTTACTGAGTAATGCAGTAGGCAAATTTTTTTTTTATATAAAGCTTAGCAAGAATTCAGAGTAGGGGAGAGCGGGGTTGTTTGGGTCAGGGGCTGTTTGGGTCAGTGGACTTTTGAGTGTCTTCCTCAATCTACAAAAAAAATCTTTTTTTACCCAATGTGTGTAACCGTATGACACATTGGTGTAGCAAGTTTGGTAAAAAAGTAATCATTTTTGTTGAAGTTATTCAAAAAAATGTTGATTTCCGTAAATATTTTTTTCTTCTTTTGAAATTGACCATCAAATTTAGAAACTTTAAAATGTTCATTAATTTTTTTAACTGACACCATTTAAAAGCCCTTTCAATTTTCTTTCGAACTACATCTTTCTTTTTTTCTATTGTTGCCTTGTTTCTTCACAATGAAAACAATAATGAAGTGTCTTTTTGTGGGGCTGTTTGGGCCAGTACTTTTTTCCATGAAAAACAGCTGTTTTGGGCGGAGCCAACTAAGGAAACAATCTTTTAGCCTACTACTTTTGTTTTATGGAATTTTATATGCTTTAATCTATTCAAAATCAGAAAATAATCATATTTTCAGAAAGAAAATTATATTCTGAATCGATTGATATATTTAATTATCACTAAAGCTGATATATAAAAAACCTATAGATTTTATTTTCACCTGACCCGTTCAGCCCCAAGAGTGGGGCTGGTTGGGCCAAAAAAGTGATTTCGCGAAACCATTTATATCAAAGCCATCTCTACCCAAAAAAATACTTTTAAAATAATATTTAGAAAGAAGAAAGAAAGGACAACAATATAATACCAAGAAAACTTCGAACCTGTTCTTAAATAAGGAGAAATTTCAACTCTAACCACATTTTAACAATTGTGGCCCAAACAGCCCCGCTCTCCCCTAAGTTAATAAGTTTCAAATTTAAAACTATTTCCCACCCTTTTCTGTCTGATATTTTCATATCTGGCAACCTCCAATTCCTTAAGTTTCAATCAGCTGTTTTGAAAACTGTCAGAGCTGTCAAAATTTATCTTGGATTTTTCAATGGTTTTCTTTCATCTTTTTTTACAGAAAGATTTTTAAAAGCTGAAGTTTCACACGTATTTAATTTCTTTTATTAGATTATGTACTCATCCATAATTCCCTAATTTTTTCATTGGATTTTAATGGCATTTCCCTCCTCTATTATTTCAGAATAATGGATGAAGAGCAGGCCACTCGTGTTTTGAGCTGCATCAACGGCTGCTGGCCCGAATTCCCCTTCACTATTCAAGATTTAAATGGCAAGAAGCCCATGTCAGCTGATAAATTCAAAGAGCTCCTCATCCTTTTTCTTCGTGGGCTCCTCGGAGGAGATTACCAACTTCCTGGGGTAACTAAATCTTCATCATCGCTTCTCACATTCAATTTGTCTCAGTCATTTCTTCCATTTGTGTAGATCAATTTGAGTGAGATCAGCAGGAATCCAGAAATGTTTTACCACATGGAAGGCACTTTCTCCCTCTTTCGTGAGATAAATTACATTCTGGATGGAATCGGTTGCCAGAAGTTGTATCCCATTGACCTCATCCGGCCAAGTAATTCTATCAACAGATATCTCAAATTTTAATTAACATTTCCACTTTAAAATCAACAGATTCAGCAACGGTGAGAGATGTCTTGCTGGCCCTCACCAATTTCATCGCCTACGTCGAATCTGAAGACGACAGGAAGGCAGAAATTGAGGAAGAAATTGTCAAAGAGAAGAAATCTGCTTCTATAAATGAGAAGAAACTTGAAGAAGAAGAGCGTCTCCTTGGTACAGCCAGACAGGTATACTTATAATCATAATTTACCAATTGAAATAATCTTCTAAATATCTTAAATTTAACAGAAAGCCGAAGAGGATAAAATGGCTGAAGCAGAATTACGTCGACATCTTTTAGATGGCAAAGAGAAGTGCATGAAAGCTGAAGGATCCGTCCAAAAGCTAGAATCCGATGTAGAAGAGCTGGCCAAGAAAATTTCGAGTGCTGGAGCTCGTCTGGAACAAGCTACTGCCTCTTTCCATCAAGTAATTTTTAAAAGTTACTCACCTCTATTAACTTTACTATTAAACATTTTTAATAGGTGGAAATTGAGAAAGAGAAGGCGGCGGAAGCGGTTGTGCCGGATCCGGAAGCACTAGAAGCTGAGCTTTTAAAGAGTCGTGAAGATAAGGAATCTCTTTTGACTGACTATCAGTGCCTTAAAGAGCGTCTACCAGTCCTGGAGCAGCAGTTGAAAGACAGGCAGAATCGACTCCAAGAGCACAAAGATACGATCCAGCGGATGAATCTTGTAAAAGCTCGTGAAACCAAAGTCAAGTATGAAATTCAATTATAAAAACTTTACCCAGTTTTTTTCTTTAATCTACTTGTAATTTAGGAGCGAGTGGTCCAAGGCAGAGAAAGAATTACGTCAATTAGAAGAAGAGAGACTTCTTCTAGAGAACCAATTCCGGAAGGAAGCGAACCTCACTGAGAGCCGGAAGAGAATGCTGGATGAGTTACAGGGAAAGATTGCTCAGTTTCAGGAACAGTTGGAAAAGATTCGCTCTGATTTCAAACAGTAATTTATTATCATTATTTGTTATTCAATAAAAACTTAAATTTATTTATTTAGACGTAAGAATGATGAAGAAAAGCGACGTCAGCAGATGGAATCCCGCGGGCTAGCGCTGGAATCTCAGATCGTGAAGCTTAAAAAAGATTTGGAAGAAGGAAAGAAAGCTTTGGAAGAGGGGGCTACAGTCTTTCACGAATTGGAACGTCAACACCAACAAAATGTAATCAATTTAATTTGATTTATAATATTCTTTCATTAAATTTTATTTATTTAAGGCGGAGCAGTTTCGGACAAGAGTTGAGGCCCGGCTGGAGCAGTTGCAACAAGAGTTGAATGCTGCTTTCCCTGATTTGGATAATAGGGATTAATATATTTTTATTGTAAAATTATGTAAATTTGGGGAACAAAAAATTAAATTTAAATTCAGTTATTTATGAAGAATACACAGCATATTTTGGAGGATAATTAAATTCATTTTATTTTGCGCCGGTGATGCGAAGCAGCGCTACCCCATTTTGACGATTTGGCAACCGGCAATATATTCTGTCAATGCCGGTCATTCAGTTCTGACATGTTTACAAAGTGAAATCATAATTATTGAATAAAAAAGATGCCATAAATCATATAATTATTATAAAAACTGATTAAGAGTTTAAGAAATTTCAAGGTAGAAAATTGTATTCCTCATTTATTGCTTAAAAAATGAGCTGATTCTTAAATTTATCCAGGAAGGCGACTACAGTGCCCAAACATAAACGTGATTTACTACGAAATAATCCAATACTTCTCCCATCTTCTCCCATAAATTGATTTAAAAGGGAGCTTTCTTGATTTATTATTAAGAAGCAATCAATTTTGAAGATTTTTCTGCTTACTTACTTCAATCTAGAAGATGATGGGCAATGACGATTTGGAAGGTATCCCACATTTCATACCAAATAATTTACATATTATACTCATTAATATATCTTTTTCTACCTTCTCAGATGCCTTTGTTGATGCTTTCGCTTCCATTACCACAACTGATGAGCACTTATGTAACAACAATAATAATAATGACCCTCTCCCTGCCGGTATACTTTTTAAGAAAATGTTATGCAACAAATTAATTTTTTTTTTAAATCTTCATTTCAGATTCACAAATGGAAATGGGAGCTCCTGATAGCTCTTCTATGGGTATAATTCTCTCTATAAATTATGTTTAATCATCCCTAACATTTCTCCTACTATAACTAGATGAGATTCTAAGATCTTCCATGGAGAGTTTTAATCAACATACCATCCCAGATTTCAGCGCTATTAATGTGCGCCAAGTCCCATCGACTACTACCGGACAGATTCTCACTTTCCACTCCATGGATGTCGCTGATATCCACTCAGATGACGTCAATCTTCATGGAAATTTTGACCTGGAACGAGGTTTATTCACAGCTAATTCTAGAGGCTTTTACCTCTTCATTTTCAGCGGAGTTGCTGAGCCTGTTGGGCAGGCCTGTGCCCAGCTCTTGGTCAATGGAGCGAACGTCCGGGCTACTTCACTGGCTCAACCGGTGGTGAATTTCAGTTCATCGGCGGAGGCACTACCGTACGGCACCCTGTCCTTCTACACTCCGATGGCGCTGAATAGCGGAGATACCGTCTGTGTTTATCTGGCTAGTGGAAGAATGAATCCGGATTTCACTGACCGATTTTCTGGAATTTTTCTTCAGTGAATGATGAATTCTTTTGTGTCAAAAAGAATAATCTAGAATTTCTTTTATGGTTATGAAAATCTTGTATTGAAACTTGAGTTTGTTATTATAATGTAACGAAGAACAAGTTGAACTCTGACGGATTACAATAATTATGACGAGTGTATCTAATATTTCTCATTAACTAATTAATACAAAATGATTATAATAGCTACGTCGCAACTAGGAATTTATTTGGAATATTGAAAAATCTTGCTTTTGGATCGGAACATATATTTAAAAAACTATTAACTGATTTTTAGAATTGGAATGTTCTATTCATCTATTGGATGCTTATATTTTACTAAAATCCATGAAAATGTTGAAATGGCCGACATCAGTTGCTGAAATAGTAAATCAAAGAGCATTTTTTTTATTTCTAGCATTTTTACCGATATCGATAGAAAAATCAGTTTCATAAACATGATAGATTTAACATGATGATGTAGGCTGCTAGTTTTCGAGCACTGAATTCAACCACAAATAATTAAAGTACTACTATATTTCAAAATATAGCTTTAAATTTGCTTAATTTATTCATGATTATAATATTATGCATCTAAATAAATCCTATTTTGTCTGATGCCGTACGTGCTAACCTAGCCACGCAATTTTATATTACATAGAAGACAGCACAGTGACTTATACTCTTCACAAGGAAATATCTTTACATTTTAAAAGAAAAGTCAATGTGCTAAAATAGTTAACTTCGTATGAGGCTTATTAAAATTGCATCTACGTTTTGCCATCAGAAGCCATGCGTAATATCAAATTCTATGCTGTGTCTTGTTCTATTTCTGGAATTCATCACGGTTGAAATATTGGAGACTTCTAATTTATTGTGGAAATCTCCTGATAATTTGAAGAATTATAAGGTAGTATAGTCATGACATTTAATCATAATGATTAATTTAAATGGTATATAACAGGAAGCAGTTGGTAATGGAAAAGGAGAAACTGAGATGAATATGGAACCAAATTTGTTAGTAAACGAAAGACTCCAATTCAATGAAAAGAAAAACGAAGACCAGGACGACGAAATCGGAAACTTGAAGAACAACTTAGCCAGCATTCTGGATTTGTTAGACAATAAGAAGATTAAAGAGATAACGATTAAGAAAAATCTCCTTGAAACCAATGAAAAGGTTGAGACCAGAGAAAAGGCAGCACGACTGTTCCCCGTGAAATTGCTGACGTAATATCATTCAATAGCTCGATATAAGCTTCCTATTAATTATTTGATTTGATTTATATTCATAAGGCCGCGTTCGAACGAGAGCCTTCTCGATAGTGACAAAGAACCGACAAGCTGTAAAGACTTGAACCAAATGGGGCACACGATTAACGGCATCTTTTTAGTAAAACCTACTGATGGAACCAATAAAAATAATGCTACTAGCAGAATGGCAATCGTTTTCTGTAATTTTAGCCCACCTTCTAACAAAGCGAATACAAGTAAGATCGCAATAAACCATTAAATTAGTTAACTTTAGACTAATAATTATGAGATTACTCAAACTTATTAAGTCACAGGAAAAGCAATCGGACTATTGAACGTTAAGAGCTCTCGAATCAACGGAATTTACTTCTATGTTCAGAGGACCATGATGAATGACTACAATTAACCCAAAGTGATTCTCTTCAATGTACTCCGTTTGAATATTGCAGGTGAGATGGACATGTCTAAGGGATTATTTACAGCCCCAACATCTGGAATCTACCAATTTTCATTTTCAATCACGAAAGAAGGCTATGCCACTGGGGAAATGCATGTTCACCTTCGTGTAAACGGTGCCAAAATCGGTAATGGAGTGAGCAGCGCTGGATTCTACGCTGGCCTATCATCTTTCCAGTCTATCCTCGCTTTGAAAAAGGGAACAGGGTTGATTTGTACAAGAGTCAAGCTAGAATCAATTACGATGTCGCTAATAGTAGCCATTTCACTGGAATGCTATTAGAAGAAGATTTGAAGGAATTTTAGATTCATATATATATGTATATGTATATATATATATAGGCTATATATTCAGCTTTATAAGTTTAGATAATGAGAGCACTTTACAAGTATATATAAATATTGACAACATTTTAGCCTATAATTTGTTTTTCAATAATCGGTTTAATTGGAAAATACATATATATTTAATCTTAAACTACATTATCACACTTAATGAAAAAGATGTGTAAAGACTATAGAAAGTGGGACATATTGTAACTACAATATGTAAAACACGAGTGCTTCGTAATTTATGATATCCATAATGAATCATATAATTAAATGAATCCGTCTCATTTTGATGGGTTCAAATAAAATTACAATAAAAATTGGGTTGCAAATGAAATATAGTTATTATTATTAGTTAACCAGAAATAGTTTAAAATGTTCACATTCAAAAAAGATTAATAAAGATTACTAGTGTGTATTTTACCGGGATTTATATTCATTTCTTTTGCAAAGGCATAACTCAAAAAGCTCATCATAAAATATGAGGAAGTTGCAATTAAATAAAACTACTGAAGATAATAAAAATAAAGCTGACTTTTTATTATTGTATCTAAATCTAGATCTGTCTAAAAAATTTTTTTGTTGAAATGAGCATTATACGTGGGTCGTGGCTCTTGATAGTTGGTAGCGCATTTATTGGCCAAAGAACACTTCTTTATTTTCTCTTACTTGTGAATACAAGAGAAGAATTAATGAAATCTCTTATATTCTAAAACCATGGCATTATTATTCTTACAATGCGCATATAGCAGGGGTTCAATAAGAAGTTTAATTATTTTTATTGTGATTTTTCAATCAATGCTAGAGACCACTTATTCGTCCTCTGCAACAGCCCAATCTCCAACAATCA
This sequence comes from Chydorus sphaericus, assembly GCA_030141595.1. Taxonomy (NCBI): domain Eukaryota; kingdom Metazoa; phylum Arthropoda; class Branchiopoda; order Diplostraca; family Chydoridae; genus Chydorus; species Chydorus sphaericus. The sequence goes on from CM057932.1 coordinate 4,597,460, forward strand.
CTACCAAGGTAATATAATATTAAAGTTATATAAACTTACCAGCAATAATTGGCAAATAAATCACGGAATCGAATTATTATTATATTTAATTGATTGTTACAGTCGGATTGTCCCAGTCAAGAGACGACAAGAGCTCTCATTGAAGACGTGCAACGTCTGAAAACTGAATCTGCAAACTTGAAGCAAAAACTACAATTTGTAGAGGACAAGAACAGTCAACAAGATTCAGAAATAGAAAGATTGAAGAGCGCGTTAGCAAGCATACGAGATGAAGAATTAGAGTATTCTGAAGCCTCCAAAGATGAAAAACAACCTCATATTACCAACATAGACCTTAGTAATAGACGAGCAATGAGACCAGCTCGCTTACTACCATTACAAATGATGAGGTAATCATTATTGATAAACTGTGTTACATTTAAAAATATATGGTCATGAATCAACCACTTGTACCGCCATGCAGGCCAATACAAAACGAAAGCAAAGAAATAGTTTTGCCATCCAACTGCGATGAATTAAATGGATTGGGGCATACTATCAATGGGATATATTTGCTGAAATCTGAATCCAGTAGTAAGAAAAATACTTCCTTTAAACAAAATTCCAGGATAGAAGCAGTTTACTGCGACTTCAACCCTTCTTACACAAAGTCAAGTAAGAAAATGGTTCCCATTAATGATGAGTTTCAATTTCTGTACAAAATTTGGTTCAAAGTTGTAGGTAAACGTCTTGGAATTTTGAACATAAAATCTTCTCCAGGAGTCTATTTTTATGTTGCTAGGAACAAGATGGAAGATGACGATAAGCCCAAAACAATTCACTTCAATAAACAGCTTTTGAACATTGGGAATGCCATGGATATGTCTACCGGAGTATTTACCGTTCCTACACCCGGAATCTACCAATTTTCATTTTCAATGACCAAAGATGGTTTGGCCATAGGGGAACTGTATGTCTATCTTCGTCTGAATAGCAAGAACATTGGCCTGGCAATTAGTAACTCTGGATTCTACGCTGGTCTGGCATCTTTCCAATCCATTCTCTCTCTAAAGAAAGGTGATCGTATTGATTTGCACAAGTACAAAGGAAAGATAAACGACGAATCTTTCAATGCATGCCACTTTACGGGGATGATGTTGGAAGAAAATATGACTGATAAAATCTAACCATCCTATTACGCTATTTCAAACATAATGTGCATAATTAATCATAATATATAAAAATGGTTATGGGACTTAAGACTAATATGTACAGTATATTGCAGATAAGTCTAAGTTGGAATTTCCTAATGTTTCAACATCGACATTTGACAAGTTAAATGGATATGTCTATTTAAAATAAATCATATAGGTAGATTTTTAGTCTTATATCAACCTGTAATCAGCTTTAAACTATTTGGAAACGCCTCTGCCTACATTATAATACTATAGCAATTATGTATCCATGATTCTGATTTATTTGCAGCATATTACATGCATTGTATAACTTACTAATAATTGTAATGGAAAACAAATTGTATGGTATCTTAATGAAAATATAAGGTATTAGAAACTTGGGATCGTTTGTTGAGTCATCTTAAAAATGTTAGTATTCTGATAATTTTCAGCATTCTAATATGCTTTTAAAAACAAGAGAATTCGAAATAAAATATTCTGGTGATATAAGATTCTCTTAGCATATTCATCGAATCCTCAATTTTGGCTATAGCATCAAATTTCCAACAAAAATGTAGAATTGAAAGGAAATAAAATTTTAACAATGTTTTGCATTTTATTTATATCATAAAAAGAAAGCCACTCGTCTCTCTTTGGATAATAAAAAATACCATTTGCTAAATAATTAAAATCTCCAATTGGACATATTTTAATATTTTTTAAATACAGGATGATGGGATCGTAATACCATTGGAATATCAACAAAACGTACTTATATAACATAGATTATGGGCTTTAGTGCAGATGCGGCGACCATCGATTTGGTTCTTCATAAATTGATTAGGAGATATGAGCAGTAACGTTTGAAACCATGGAGAGAGACAATCGGCGCGTTTGCAGGGAAACTAGTTTTAAAACAACTAATGCAGCAATTTATGTATTAGTCATTCCAATAATACTGGAAATTTCAACGGCCTCGCCTTCAGGTAATAATGGTAAAATATAGTCTCACCTCAAGAACGAATACTTATTTTTATGCTGGGACTAATTGAAATTTTTTCGCTTTGATTTCACATAGATGACCTGGGCATAAGTGAAGGTGGTCACTTGAATTTCAATACAAATAAGGTAAAATGCAAGGAAAGGACTGAAACAAACTGTATAAAATGAATTCTAACAGACAGTATATAATACCAATATGAAATGAATGATTAATTTTTTTTTCAATCAGTGTGGACCTAAAATGCCAGAGCGAATTAACGAATTGGAGAACAAGTTTGACCAAGCCATTTCTAAACTGAAATTAGAAAATGAGGATCAAAATGAAGACATCGCAGTACTCAAAACAGGCAAAAAGAACCAAAACCAACGAATAATCGCCCTTGAAAGCGAAATAAGCCAATTGAAAGCCCACAATATAAACCAAACTATTCAAATTGGTAAACTGATGGAAAAGATTGTTCAAGACAATCACAAAACTCTATCTGATAATGGTATTTTGAATGTTAAAAAACATCCGAAGACTGTTCCCAAAACCTCCAGTGGGGAGACTGATATTCCTGCCACGTCATCAGAAGCAAATTTACCGACTTCGTGCAAAGATATATCAATCAATGGGCATCGCTTGAATGCCATTTATCTACTCTTTAATTTCGACTTTCAAAAAATTCTTCCAACCTTCTGTGACTTCATGAACGACGAAATTCGTAAGTTACTTATCTCCCGTCGTGGTTACGGCTACTATATTATATTGGAATTATTTAATAGGGTCAAAACAATTGGGAATTTTGAACGTCAAGTCTTCTGTTGGAGTCTACTTCTATGTCCAGAGAAACAAGATGAAAGACGACGACAAGCCCAAAGTAATTCAATTCAACTCGGAGCGCCTAAATGTTGGAAATGCTATGAATGCTCCAGCCGGAGTGTTTACCGTTCCAACCCCTGGAATCTATCAGTTCTCTTTTACTATTTCCAAAGACGGCTTCTTTTTTGGAGAATTATTTGTATGCCTTCGAGTAAATGGTGTCGAAATGGGTCTGTCAGTTAGCAACAACGGTTGGTACTCAGGGGTGACAACATTTCAGTCCATTCTGAAACTGAAGAAAGGCGATCGCATTGACTTGTACAAAATTCAGGGAAAGATTAACACAGACCGTGCCAATATTAACCATTTCATTGGTTTGCTATTGGAGGAAAATCTGAGTTTGACGAATGAAAATTGAGAGCGTGATATATATCAGCGAGGGGTTGCCCAATATTCTCTAGAGTCAACCGTGAGACAAAATTTTTCCACTAATTCTATGCCTAAATTTCCATATTAAAAGATAATGAATATTTACTAAAAACTGAACAGTGGGGGGAAAGAGTGGGGTATAGCCCTTCGTATATTACTATATTTAAAAAATGAGTCCCTATACTAAACCTTGTATCCATTCGCTCACAAATGAAGCTTATCAGACCTTTAGACTTGTAAAAACTTATCAATGAGAGAGAACTGTGGATGAGTACAATACTTGTAGTATCATAGAGGGTATAAATTGGTTGTATCTTCACATAAAATAAAGTAAGACAACAATAAAGCAGAAAAAATGAGCTGATTGTTTTACTATATTTTGTTTTATATTAACTTTTCTATAAGTTATACTAAAAACCACTACTAGGCCACCTATTTTCCTATTTGTGACCAATTTAACTAATTTTATGGTCTTTTTTTACTCAAAACTACCTCACCTGGCACACAGCAGAAAATGAAATAGATAGTTAAGTTTGAATAGTCTTCAGAAAGCTAGAAGCTTAAAATTTTGAAAAGTTAAGTAAAAAGTAAAAAAAGCTGAAATCCAAAAGTGGCAAGTCGCCAAGTCATCAATTAAATCGCTTTTAATTTAAAATTATTATTATTTTACTTTTCAATAAAAATTTTGCTTGCTGTCACGGGTATTAAAAAAAAAGTCATGATATTTTTGCGATTAAAGTTAAAGTAAGTTATTATCTGGGTTCTAAAGAAATATTGTCTGCGTTTTGTATCTTAACGATAAATGAGAAAATGAGATCTAATCACATTCATACTGATTTTTGCTATTATACTGTACCTCTCACAAGTTCTTAGAACATTTTATAATAAGATTTTGAGTGCTAGTGGGTGGATTAGATAGAAATATAGCAAACAAACTCAAATAAAACTGCCATTATTACAATTTCTAAACAAGAATTTGGGGCATTGGAGGCAAAGACTATAATTAAATATTTCTTTTACAACAATATTTACTCAGCTATTTTCGTCAAGTCTTCTGAGAATGCCTGCAGTATGTTTTTTTCAAGCACTATAATTAAAAATGAAACATATTAAGGCTATCAATAAATTATATGATTGCTCAGTATAATTACTTCCATAGATATTTACACTTTTGCTAATATGCCATACCCAATATTTATATCGAAATCAAACGGAAATATAATTTAATATCTTATAAAATATATTCTAAAAATATTAAAACCACTCTCGCTTCGGACAATAAAATAACACACAAACTATACTTATAATCGGAAATGATAAAATTCTCCATGGACGACGGACGTATTTTAATATTAATTTAGAAAAAAATTATGGCAATATAATATTAATATACCCACACAACATTGATATGCAGCAAGACGACGAGCTTTGGTGTAGATCACGTTATATTATGATCATATTTTCGTCACGCTAAAGAGACAACATTATGTTAGAATGGACAAGGGTTCAGCAACTTTTTATTGGGAAGTGCTACTTTTGTTGCCTTTTTTTATTGCCTTTTAAGTGGAATGTTGTTGCGTGCTAAAGCTAAGTTTTTCAAGTTTCTCTTTGGATCATATGATGAGAGATTGATGAGAAGGTATGATCAGTAACTTTTGTAACGACGCCATGGAAAGAGACACACCTCGCATTGGGCGGAACATTAATTTTTAAATAACTAATGTAGCAATATATTTCATATTAGGCATTCAATTGATCCTGAAAATCAATACGGCCTCTTCTTCAGTTATAGATGGTAAAATAATTTCAGTTGAAAATAAATATTTTGTTATTACTCTTTGTATCCTTTTTTAAGATGACTCAATAATACCCAAGGATGGTGATCCCAAAACCAATTAGTATGCTGTCGTCGACAAAAGTCAAGAAGATGGGAAAATATTAAAGCTAAATGTATATAAATGATTAATAATGTCATCGAATAATATGTGTTTAATGCAGTTACATCATTTTGTATCAGGGTGGTCTAAAAACAACAGAGCGACTGAACGAATTGGAGAGCAAGTTTGACCAAGCTATTTCTAAACTGAAATTAGAAAATGAGGATCAAAATGAAGAGATAGCAGTACTCAGAGCAGGCAAAAAGAACCAAAACCAACGAATAAACGCCCTTGAATGCGAAATAAGCCAGTTTAAATCCCATAATTCGAATCAAACAATTCAAATTGATAAACTGGAAAATATGGTTGAAGATCATTACAAAACCAATTCTGATCAAGCTCTTTATGATGCGAAACAACCAAAAAGTCTTCTCAGAACCTCTACCAAGTTAAGCGAAAATGCTGCCACGTCATCAGCAGCCATATTACCGACTTCGTGAAACAATCTATCGACAGATGGGCATCGTTTGAATGGCATCTATTTGCTGTTTCATTCTGATTTCAAAAAAATTATCCCGACCTTCTGCGACTTCCAGAATGATGGAGTTGGTAAGCTATACAATATACATAGTTTTGTCAACTTAGCACTAATTAACTGAGTTTTACTGAGTTTTTCTCTGTTTCACACTAAGGGATTAACTCGAGTCTATCTAGTTTAACATACAACCAGTGTAGTTCTGGCTTTTAACTCTTTTACCACCGTTTATTACTAAATTGGTATAAAACTACGTTCACAACGAAAACTAAAACTCGAGGTTTATGAATATTTTCAGATAGACATAATTCTGAACTAGTTTTGCTATCAACTGATAACTTCAAGTTTTACCCAACAAAAGTTTTCAATCAGTCGAAGTGACTATAGAAAAATCTTTTACTGAACTTTATTTTACTGAGTTTCCATTAGTTTAATTTTAAGCTCAGCGAGTAACTGATTTTTAGCTGGGGTTTTTTAAGAAGACAGAACAAGCTATATATCAACCATCTTCTTTCTCTCCACATTTACTTAAGTTTTTTGTATAGGGTCTAAAAAAATATGAATTTTGAGCACCAAATCTTCAGCCGAAGTCTTCTTTTATGTCCAGAGGAGTTTGATGAAAGGCGACAATGCGCCCAAAGTGGTTATCTTTAATGTACTTCGTTTGAATATTGGAGGGGCGATGGACATGTCTAAGGGATTATTTACAGCCCCAACATCTGGAATCTACCAATTTTCATTTTTAATCGTAAAAAATGGCTATGCAACTGGGGAAATGCACGTTCACCTTCGTGTAAACGGCGTCAAAATCGGTAATGGAGTGAGCAACGCTGGATTCTACGCTGGCCTATCATCTTTGAAAAAGGGGACAGGGTTGATTTGTACAAGGGTCAAGCTAGAATCAATTACGATGTCGCCAATAGTAGCCATTTCACTGAAAAGCTTTTAGAAGAAGATTTTAAGGTTATTTAAACACATGCTATAGGGTACTTTAGACACATGCAGATTATAATTGGATTTCATCGGATTAATGGATTGGTTTAATCACTTTAATTGGAAAGTCATGTCGAATGATAATGCACAGTTTTTACACTCAGGGGGATACACTAATAACTGATTTGAGCAAATGACAAAAAATTATACAATAATCAACTTCCCCTAACTAATTTTAAATTATATAAATATATGTTTAGATTGACTTGCAATTAACATACAGATTACAGGCATTTTACATTTAAAAAACGCGCTTAGTATAAATCTCAAATATAAATATAAATATAAATATATATGTATATATATTTATTTATTTATTTATTTATTAGAGATGGAAATACAATAATTTCTGTATGCAGCCGTCAAATTATGTTAGAAAAAGTTAATTTTTTAGTGAGAATTTCCCGGAAATGGTTTTTGTGTGAATATTCCAGACTTTTTCTATGTAAGTTTTTCTTTACTACCTGGTTTTCAGGATTTTATTGTATAAAATTGGAGATACAAATATACAATCATCAGTGACATTTGCGACGTCATGATGGAGAGATTCAAACCTTCCTTTGGCTTTGAAATTCGTTTAAAAACCAATTTTACATTACATGCATTAATATGCATTTTAGCAATTATGGAAACTCCAGCAGCCTTATCTTCGGTTATAGATGGTAAAAGAACAGCAGTTCAAAAACCAATATTTTCGGGTCAATAATAAAAAAATTGTTTAAATGATTATTAGGCGATCCTATAATCAATGAAAATCATCCCTCATTCACGAATTCCCCTACAACTCCTGGCATGAACAAGCAGCAACAGACAGTAATATTAAACCTAACTTTATTTTTAAGGCTTGAAATAATTAAATATGAATTGATATAGTGTAAGAATAAACGTAAATATTAATTGATATATAGTAAGAATAAACCTAATATAATAAATAAATTCATTTTCAAAGCAGATAGATCTGAAAATGGCAGAGCAGTTCAACGAACTAGAGAACAAGTTTGACCAAGCCATTTCCAAACTTAAAATGGAAAATGAAGATCAAACTGAAGAGATTGCAGTACTAAAAGCTGCAAAAAAGAAACACGACATAAAAATCAGCGCCCTTGAAAGCGAAATAAACCAACTGAAAGCATATTCATTCAAACAAACTGTTCAAATTGGTAAAATGGAAAAGATGATTGAAGATCATTACAAAACAATTTCTGACGAAAATGATGCGAAACAGCCAAAAACTGTTCCCATAACCTCTAACAAGGTAATAAGCGAAAATGCTGACACGTCATCAGGGGCCATATTACCGACTTCGTGCAACGATCTATCGACCGATGGACATAATTTGAATGGGATCTATCTACTCTTTGATTTCAACTTTCAAAAATTTCTTCCAACCTTTTGTGACTTCAAGAATGGCGGTATTGGTAAGCCAATTAATTTACAAAAGCTTGCCATTATTAGCGTTCGAAATTTTGGTTTAATACTATTTCTGAATTATTTCATAGGGTCTAAACAATTGGGAATTTTGAATATCAAGTCTTCCGCTGGAGTCTACTTCTATGTCCAGAGGAACAAGATGAAAGACGACGATAAGGCCAAAGTAATTCAATTCAACGTGGAACGCCTTAATGTTGGAAATGCTATGAATGCTGAAACCGGAGTTTTCACTGCTCCAACACCCGGAATATATCAATTCTCTTTTTCTTTTTCCAAATATGGCTACTATTTTGGAGAATTGTTTGTAGGACTCCGTCTCAATGGTGTCGAAATAGGTCTTTCCATTAGTAACAACGGATGGTACTCTGGGGTTTCAACTCTTCAGTCCATCCTGAAATTGAAGAAAGGTGATCGAATTGATTTGTACAAGAACCAGGGGAAAATAGCCTCGGACAGTGCCAACCCTAACCATTTCACCGGTTTGCTATTGGAAGAAAGTCTGAGCTTGACGAACGGAAAAGAAGAACGCGCTTGATCACTTTATTTTGTCATAAATTTTCTCTTTTAGAACTAATCAGCGCTCACATGCTTGTGGTTGCACAGAGTATAAAATAGTTTAAGCACAGAAGGTGTATTTCTTGTTGGTATCGTTGCACAACCAAAAATAAATAAATATAGATAATGAAGCAACAAAATCGGGGGTTTATTTAATTCACATTTTCTAATGCTAGCTGTTCTCTAGCATAATGTAATCACAGAATATATAAAAAGAAAGTATCTGTTCTATGTTGGGGATAAAAGAAAATATTTTTTTGGCAAAGAAATTGGTTAAAAGAAATGTAAAGTTCAAAGTAAACGAATAGACTTGGAAAGAAGAAAAGTCACAGGTCCACTATTTAAAATGGTTTTGGGCAAGGGTTTTAACTGTTAATCATAATAATGTTGTCGATAGATTTTCTTACTCTGCATAATATCAATCAATCCGGTTTTCTCTGTAAATTTCATTTTCATATTCATATCATCCGTCAAACAGTAATATAAATTCAAAAACCAAATATAATTTTTATATGTTTTTCAGATACGAAAATAGTAAACCAGCACTCTCGTTTTTTACAATAAAAAAGTACCCACCGTCCCACCATTTACGATACATAATTGGTTGGTAATGAAAAAATATGCATCCTCAATAACCAATTTATTCCTGGTAGATTAAATGATAAATTTAGAATTTTCCTTTTAAATAAGAATATGTAGAATAAACCCACCATAAAAGATTGGGTGCATAGCATCCCACTTGATGAATTACTTTTATCTTTATATAACTTATAAAGCTCACTACAGCAGATTTTTTCATTTGCCATTGGTTTCTATTATCTCCAAAAATAAAATAAAGAGTGGCCAAGTCACTCTCTCAGTCCATATCACTCTTTGAAAAATAATTAAATAGAAGGTAGTATCGCTTGAGGCTGCATCATAGGGGGATACAACACTTTCGCTGTTAGATATATTAGTTCTACCAATAATTTTATCATGTATTTATTAGGCATTCTAATACTCATTGGAATTTCAACGGCTTCATCATCGGTTATTGATGGTAATAACGATTCTAACTTTTTAGAGTAGCTAATCATCTATGATCTATCCATCTATACAATAAAATTTAAACTTTTTCGAGATAATTACTCATTGATATTCAATATTCTAAAATCTAAATGCATGTATCATTTTTTGACTTAGATGACTGTAAATTCAATGAGAACAGTCACCTAACGAATTGCAATCAAACAATGGATACGAACAAGAAAAATGAAGAAGTAAGCATGTTAACAAGATTATTCTTAAATCTTAAAAACTTAAACTTTAGTAATGAGGTTCAATTCTTTATTTTTCAATCAGAAGGAACTGAAAATAACCGAACTATTAAGTGAATTGGAATACAAATTCGAGCAAGAAATTTCCAAACTAAAATTGCAAAATGAGGATCAAAACGAAGAGATTCAAATTCTCAAAGTCGCTAGAACGAACCAAAACAAACGATTGAATGACGTTGAAAACGAAATAAACGAGCTAAAAGTAAAAAATGTTGAAAAAACCATCAAAATTGAGCAATTGGAAAAAATGATTGAGGACCAAAACAAAATGGTTTCTGAAGGCTTTACTGAGAATAAGTCAGAGACTCTTGTCAGCGCCTCTAGCGGGCAGGAGGATAATAGCGTAACATCACCGCCTTCAGACCAATTACCTACGTCGTGTAACGATCTATTATCTAATGGGCATCGTTTGAATGGCATCTATTCCATGTTAGATCCGAAAACCAAAATGGTTAGCATGGCCTTCTGCGACTTTAAGAATGGAGGGAAAGGTTAAATCTCCTCTTTTTAAATTAATTACATTTAATTACTTATTTTTTTCCTTAAAGGATCTAAACGATTAGGACTATTGAACGTCAAGTCTTCTATCGGAGTTTATTTCTATGTCCAGAGGAATTCGATGCCAGATGACACTATGCCTAAAACGATTCGCTTCAACAATCAGCGTTTGAACATTGGAAATGCCATGGATATGTCTACAGGGGTATTTACTGCCCCTACGCCAGGAATATACCAGTTTTCGTTTTCAATGACCAAAGATGGCTGGACCACAGGGGAACTGTTTGTTTACCTTCGTCTGAATAGCAAAAACATTGGTCTTGCAATTAGTAGCTCTGGTTTTTACTCTGGTCTAGCATCTTTCCAATCAATTCTTTCTCTTAAGAAAGGTGATCGTATTGATTTGTACAAGAGTCAAGGAAAGATCAACATCGATGCCATTAATATATGCCACTTTACTGGACTCTTGTTAGAAGATAATTTTTCACATCAAATATAAAACAGGCTAATCAAGAATATCATGTTAGTTTGCATAATATTAATTTATTTTTATTTGTGTTTACATGATAACAATACATATAAAAATTTCGTTTAAATGAACACTGGTTTAAAATACAACAATTAAGCAAATTATTTTTATTTCATTTGTGATCCCGTATTCTTTGTTAAATTATCTGAAATGTGGTTCCCGTGTTAACAATTGAGTTTAGTGGGGCCAGTAACGCTTCTAAACACACATTTGAAAGTGTTTCAATGAATTGAAAAATCAATACTGATTCGAATCAATTGACTACAAAAATAGTTCTTATAAATAAAATTTAATAATTTTTTAATAATTTTTTTCCGGATATGAATTCAGACTGACAAAATATAGTACGCACCACTGCACAAAAGCTAGTCGACCATCGCATTGAAAAAAATGTGACCAGCAAATCGATTTGTACAAAAAAACAAAACAAGGGAAACTGAAAGACGATTTTTCTGTGACTCCTCATTGTAATAATTTCAGTGGGATTTTATTGGAAGAGAATTTAATTTTTTAGGGACATTGGGAAATCCAACGTAAAACTGAATTAGACCAAATGGTACCATGAAATGAATGGCCCTTCTTAGTATTCACAATCTAATGTTCTCTGTCCAAGAAACAATGGAAAATTATAGTTGCACAAACAGCACAATGATAATTCTTAGTGGAAAATACATTTCTACAGACATCGACAATTATAACCGTGATTTGTTTCTTTTTTCATCCTATAATTGAGTCAGTGGATCACAAATATATCGTATGATCATCATCAGTGGGATAAAGAAGAAATAAATAAATGAAGGAAGTCTTTTCAGTTGAGTAAACAGTCATGGTCCCTGTATTGTTATTATTTTACTAAGGTTAAGACTAGTAGACTATTCTTATGTATACATCACACAAATCTACTGGTTGATGGCTAATTGGCATGTAAATAAAATAGAAACGATTCTCCTATTACTTACCCATACATTTCTCATTCAGCCATATCAAATCAGAAAAAAATATGAAGGTGATACCATTTTTCTTACCTGTAGTTATCTTTGTATATGAATATAAATATATATATATTTATATGTCTACAAAACTACTGGTTAAATGCTAATATCATGCCAAAAATCTTAAAATTCAGCATGAAACGTGCGGATTGGTTGATTCCATCTTTCGAGATACTGTCAATCACGCCTGGAAACCAAACAGTTTCCACACATTTTCGTGGTGCATATCATTTTTGGGTGATATTTTCATTGTGCATTTAACCGAAAAACTAAAATGAGTAATCTAAAATTATATATGCCATATCCGCTTGCACTGCTAGCTATAGCTATCTGTTCATTATCATTCGAATATTTTTAGGAATGAAGTAAAAGTTGAAGTTGATACACAGATGAGGATTCTCCAACTCTTTAAACGCTGGGAAAAAGTTTCCTCTTCTTGAAAAAAGTTTTAGTTTTTTTTTCTTATCTTATAATAATAGTACAGCCTATAAGAACGAAATGACGAAAAAGAATCCCAAAGGTCGATCGAACTGCTACACTTTGTTCGGAGTCATCACACTATTGTTCGAAGCTGCTTCGTCATCATCCTTCCCACCACATGTTAACACTTTAGACCAATCCCCATCCAACAAGTTAGAGGTAAGATTCATCTAAAGAAATACATAGTTTATAATAATCAAAGCTAATTTTTGGCCCTCAGGGGGAAGTAAACCAAGATATTCCAACTTATTTAATTCCCCTGGTGAGACACATTAAAGCTGAGTATCTGAGCCTCAATCAAAGACTTTTTTTCGTCGAAAACAAAAGTGTGCATCAAGAGAACGAGATTGTGGCCTTAAAATACAATCTATCCAACATTCTAAATACATTATTAAAGCAGCAACCAAATAGCTTGGAAGATGGTATTGAAATAGAACCAGTAAACAACTTCAAAGTGGACACGTCACCAGCAGCAAGGCGTGGAAGGCCTGCACGACTGCTTCCTTTACAGCTGATCAACGGGTACATGACCCACTTAAAATATTCTTTACTTTTCAAACGCATTAATCTGAGTTCCTTAAAACTTTACACAGTCCTTCGAAAAACGACACACCATACGAAATCGGGAAAATTATACCAACAAGTTGTGAAGATTTGAGTCGGATAGGCCATACAGTTAACGGGATATTTCTGGTAAATAAAGCAGCAGACAACAGCAATAAACTGAAACTATCCGCTGTCTTTTGCGATTTTCAACCACCCTCCTACATTTCAAATTCGGGTATACTGTTAAGCAGCTTCATTACCATAATACTTTCCAAATTTAATATAAGTATACAGGGTTCTTATTTTTTTTTATAGTTTTAGGAAAACATCTAGGGTTTTTAAACGTTAAATCGTACTCTCATGGAGTTTACTTCTATGTCCAGCAAAGTGTTATTCCCGATGAGGATGTTGCCAAAGTGATTACCTTCAACATCGAGCTTGTGAATATCGGAAAGGCCATGGAAGCTTCTACAGGAGTATTTACCGCCCCCACATCCGGGATATATCAGTTTTCCTTTACAATTGCTAAATATGGCTTCGTAACGAGCGAAGTTTACGTTCACCTTCGCAAAAATTCAAAGAAAATCGGGACCTCAATCACCAATGCGGGATTTTATTCTGGCCTGGCATCCTTCCAAGCTATTTTAGCGCTGAAAAAGGGGGATCGTGTTGATCTTCAAAAGGAAAAAGGGAGAATCGTCGAGGATTATCCTAAATGCAATCATTTCTCCGGAATGCTACTGGACGAAGACATGATTTTCAATAATTGATATACATTTCTAATTTTAATGTATGTGTGTAATCACAATTTCTGGGAATACAATTATAGTGGAAACGGTGGAAGCAATACTACTTATTCAACTGTTTTACCTTGTGACAAATAAGGATACCAATTTTATTGAATATGGTTTCCAAGGTAAATTTTGGTTTTAAAGTTTATTTTTTATTAAACCAATTGTTGAAAAGCCAATGGGTGAATATATTCTTGAACACAGCTAGAACATAAGGAGTAGTAGTGGGATAAACCAATATGCATGCGACTCTTTTTCTTGTGTTTAGCCGGAGGTGACCATTAATTGAATAAATACTTTAGGAATGCAAGGTAAACCCTAAAACATTATTAACCCAATCCTATAACCATTTCAAGTGACAGCATCATAATTGGAAGTCGATGGTGTATCGCAATGTAAATAAAAATCCAAGTTTTCTCTCGAGCGGAGGTAAGTTGTGGCCTGATCCATCAGCTTAATGGACGGGAAGAAACTATCTGCTTTGAAAACGAGTTGAACCTCTTCGTAAGGAAACACGTAGATATCGTCCTCCTGGATTCTCAGTTCTCCTAGTTCATGGTTCCTAAGTTTCGAGTTTTCTTAGTAGGCCTATTGAGTCTAAGCACATTGGCACTGATTGGAGCAGGGATAAAATATCACTAAAGCACCACTGGTAAAATAACGACCTCATACTTTTAAATCAAAACTTAAAAATTCAGCGGAAATACACGATGGATGTTTCCAGTTTTTGAGATACTTGTGTCTGTAACGCATGGTGAAACATAGTTTTCCACTGACTTCACGGTACATTTAGCTTGTGGGTGATATTCATTATACATATTTAACATACACATTAAAAATGAATTATTTAAAACTTCGTTTACAACATCCTCCTTCCTCCCTTACTGCTCCAGTTAAAATACCTTCTCACAATATATTTGAATATTTTCTGGCAAAACTGGAAGTGAATATTTATACGCATATAGATGGGTGACCTCTATAGCTCATTGGATGCTGGGAAAAATCCTCGACTCCAAAAAGTGTAATTTTCTATCTTATATCTAAATAGTATTGACTTATTACTTATTTTAAATTACAACCTTTAAGAACGCAATGACGGAAAAGTATCCTAAAGGTCGGTCGAGCTTCTACATTTTGTTTGGAGTGATCACACTATTGTTCGAAGCTGTCTCGTCATCATCCTTTCCACCATATGGTAGCCCATTAGACCAATCACCAGCAGCCAACAAGTTCGAGGTAACCTAGTGTAATTGGTTCTAAGATGCAACGAAGAAAATTAACTTTTTCTAGCTCATTTTTTGGCAAGCAGGGAGAAGTAAACCAAGATATTCCAATTTATTTGATTCCCCTGGTGAAACATCTTCAAACTGAATATTTGAGCCTCAACCAAAGACTTTTGTTGGTCGAAAACAAAAGTGCGCATCAAGAGAACGAGATTGGGACCTTAAAATACAATCTTTCCAGCATCCTTAATGTATTATTAAAGCAAAAATCAAATAAACCAGAAGATGGTATTGAAATAGAAATAGTAAACAACTTCAAAGAAGACACGTCAACAATTACAAGGCGTGGAAGGCCTGCACGGCTACTTCCCTTACAATTGATCAACGGGTATATGATCCAATTACAATATTCTTTATATGTGAAATGTATTAACCCGAGTTCCTAAAAACTTTACACAAGCAGCCCGAAAAACGACACACCATACGAAATCGGGAAAATGATACCAACAAGTTGTGAAGATTTGAGTCGGATAGGCCACACAGTTAACGGGGTATTTCTGGTGAATAAAGCAGCAGACAACAGCAATAAACTGAAACTATCCGCTGTCTTTTGCGATTTTCAACCACCTTCCTACATTTCGAATTCGGGTATACTGTTAAGCAGTTTCATTACCATAATACTCTCTAATTTTTAATATAAGTAAACAGGGTTTTTATTTTTTAAATAGTTTTAGGAAAACATATAGGGTTTCTTAACGTTAAATCGTACTCTCATGGAGTTTACTTCTATGTCCAGCAAAGTATTATTCCCGATGAGGATGTTGCCAAAGTGATTACCTTCAACATCGAGCTTGTGAATATCGGAAAGGCCATGGAAGCTTCTACAGGAGTATTTACCGCCCCCACATCCGGGATATATCAGTTTTCCTTTACAATTGCTAAATATGGCTTCGTAACGAGCGAAGTTTACGTTCACCTTCGAAAAAATTCAAAGAAAATCGGGACCTCAATCACCAATGCGGGATTTTTCTCTGGCCTGGCATCCTTCCAAGCTATTTTAACACTGAAAAAAGGGGATCGTGTTGATCTGCACAAGGAAAAAGGGAGGATTGGTGAGGATTATCCTAAATGCAACCATTTCTCCGGCATGCTATTGGACGAAGATATGGTTTTCAATAATTGATATACATTTCTTATTATAACATATGTGTGTAATCACAAATTTTGGGAATACAATTAAAGTGGAAACGGTGGAAGCAATACTACTTATTCAATTGTTCTATCTTTTGACAAATAATGACACTGATTGGATATGGTTTCCAATGTAAATATTGGGTTTAAAGTGTATTTTTCATTAAACAAATTGTTGAAAAGCTAATAGATGAATATATTCTTGAACATAGCTAGAATATAAGGATATGTAGTAAGGTAAATCAATGGATGCAACTCGTTTTCTTGTGTTTAGCCAGATTTGACAAATTCAAATTCGAAGTACTTTTGGGAAACATGATAAACCCTAACTTGATTCTATACCCATTTCAAGTTACAACATATTAATCAAACTGTTAAAAACGATTTGAATATTTGAACTTGAACCAATATTTTATAATTTATTTGGTAACAATAAATTCGTCTTCTAGCCATCCTGCGAATTGGATTACATAATTATAAGCTGGTCGGGCGATAATTGCGCTATTATTTGCCAAAACTAAATCAACTCTATCTCCTCTAGCGAGTTTCAGCATGGTCTGAGAACCCAGTGACATAGGCCTTTGCCCATTATTATTAACAATAGCCTGGAATGAATTATCATTTCCAAATCTATGACCAGAAGAGGTAAGTGCCACACTTTTCTCATTATGTCGTAGGTGGAGATCGAATTTGGTCATTCCATAAGGACCGTTGAAAGAGAAGTAGTAGATTCCAGCTTTGGGTGCTTTGAAGATGCCAGTGGTTGAATTCATTCCTCCTCCCAAGTTAATAGGAGCCTTTTGATACTTGACAATGATTCCAGTGTTCCTCGCTTGAAGTGGCGCAGCAGGAGCGAACTTTTCCGTTCTCTCCGCGTTAAAGTAAATACCTTTTGGTAGAGATTTAACGGCAACAGAACCAATTGTCTTCCCAGTTACTGAAAAAACCAATTAAATTAGCATATATATGTTAGCTTGTGGTCTTGGGATAGTCTAAATGTTAATATACCTTTTCCTCCATTCATAAAGTCGCAAAAGATGACTAGAATCTTCTGGTTTGCAGAATCATAAACTTGATAGATTCCGTTGAATTGATGACCATTGGATGATAGATCACGACAAGAAGTTGGGAGGCGGGATGATGGTGATGAAATAAATTTTGGTTGATTTTTATTGCTGCCACGTAGAGCTTTAACTGCATCAGCATCAGCGGCCATTTCGTATTCCGCGATCGTCCTCTCCAAATGGCGGATCTTGATGGTTTGATTCAAATTCTCAGTTTGAAGATGTTCTATCTCGCTTTGCATGAGGCCCAAGCGCATGTTTTGAGACTTTTTGGCATTTTTGAGCATCGCAATCTCTTCGTTCTGGTCCTCGTTCTCTGATTTCAGCTTGGAAGTTACTTGGAGCAGTTTATTTTCCAGTTTTTGCACACTCTCTTTCAAATCTCTCTAAAAATACGAAATTGGTTTTGAAATATATATATATTATTATCGAATCAGTTATAAAAATCTTACCATTTCATTTTGATGTTGTTTGCGAAAGTGATCATCAGTTTTAGACTCAGTTAGCCCTAAAAATTTGAAAAAAACTCTCATGAATTGATTACTATAATGGAAATATGAATACGGCGCATTACCATCATCAATGCCCGAAGATGAAGCCAAAGGTGTTGTAATTGTCAGGATTATAAGAAGGCCTGAATGCATTTTAAAATTTAAAATAAGGTTAGACTTGAAGAGTCTGCTCATTTTGGTTAAGCTGGGGAACTATTTCTATATATGTGTAATAACTGAACAGTATACGACTGAATGACATCGTTGTAGAGGAAGTGAATGTATTTATATATGATGTTTTTTTTACTGGACATTCCTTTATTAATTCATCGAATCGAATATTCTTTACAAGGTTACATGATGAAATTATTTTTTATGTAGTTCCACTGGTTTTACTGCATCAACTTTTAAAAATAAATATTTTTTAACAATGTTAAAAAGATGAATAAACCAGCTCCCTGCTCCCGTTTGCTCTGCTACTCACCATTCAATAACATTTTGTGCTGATAAAAAAAATGAACTATTTTAAAATATTTTTAGGCGCTCCAACAGATAAATGTAAAAAATTATTTTTTAAGAGAAACTAGTTTGGGGATTAACTTCATAATAATACCATTTGATAATATAAGAACCTGTTATCTTAGATACATGTACCTCCGTAAATGGTGAATAATAATTCAGCTATATGTTACTTTTTATTTATTTTTTTAAACGATGAAACAAAATAAAATCATCACCTCTAACTAAGACTATCAAATTTATGATACCCCTTTACACTAGTCAACAGAACAAGAATGTTTTTAGTCTCATACATTCCAGTTCTTGAAACTTTGCTGCATGTCTTTTTTTCAAATGTGTTCCTCCCATTGTTTTTAGATTGATCTATAATCGTATAAAAAATAGCATTGTTATCAATTAATTTAATGAATGAACTAACTGTTTTGAGACGCATCACGATGAGGTCCATTATCAGTCGGAACTGTAACGTAAAATGTAAAAGTTGGTCGCTCATTAATTGGTGACGTCATCCCTGTTGGTTCAGCCCCACTTCCCAGAGCCAGACCCCTGCATTCTAGCGCCAACTTTCTTTTCGCTCTATTGAACTAGTTTTATCATTATCAAAATCTTTGTCTTTATTTCAAGTATTTCCAGATCCAAAAATTTAGGTGAGGAGAATGAGAGTTATGTAGCTGAAAATCTACTATACAGTTTTATTATTTTGAATTTTCCTTTCTAGAAAATGAATGCGCTACCTGCTGTGGTCAATGGAGATCATGTTCTTACCAATGCTAATGGAGAAAATTTAGCATCCAACCAGAATGATCGTGAAAACCAAGCATTGGCCCCCAATAACAAGAAGAGGAAGCACGAAGAGTCTGATGATTCATCAGCGGGGGATCAAATAGTTGAAATAGCCAAAGTCAGCTACAAGAACTTCTTCATCACCATTTTCACGGAGGATGTCACGAACCCCAGAAGATTCTTTTTTGAGCCCTTGGTCCTCCTGGATCCAAAGAGCATCATCAGTGAATCACATGGGTTCCTCCAACAGGATGTGGTCTGCCTTACCATCCAAATGTGGAACCCTGAAATCCGGTCTAAAGTCCTCGATCGACTCCGATCTCTGCCCAGTCTTTCCAACGTGAACGTTCACAAAGACGACATCTACGTCCTCCCCTTTGAAGAGGTCCAGCTGGTCCACAAATCGGGCAGTATCCATCAATCAATCCGGCTGCTGGATGAGCCGAAACGGTACCACAGACTGAGCGAGTCACTCCACTTCTACCTGCTCTGCGATTCAACTCCAACTGCAAACGCTTTCGCCGAAGATTTCCGCCGGAATCCGGCATTTCTGCTGGAAAACTCTCAAATGGCTCTTGAATGCCATGGTCTATCTCTCGGATATCCTATTGGAAATCGGCCAAATTTAAGTACAACGTAACCACTTTCCCAAGTGGTGCTCAACATTATTATTTTACAGTTAATATAGTTTTTGAATAGTTCACTTTTAATTTTTTTTTATATATAGATCTGATGGTGATGGAGAGTATTTTATCTCGTTTCAAACGTAATTATAATTAGCCATATTATAAATCAAATTTGTAAATGTTTAAAATATTATTTTTATTTTATATTGGCCAGGTTACGACGAAGAAATCAAAGGTATTTTACAATCTCCTAAAGCATTTTATTCAAATTTAATAAAAATTATTTTCAACAGAGCTAAAAGCCCAGCTTGAGAAGCAGAAATTGCTGACTTTCGTCCCTGTCTTCTCCGTCTCCAAATGCACCAATCCGTTCGAATACGAATGCCAATGTTATACCTATTCCACCTTCGTGCACGAGACAAACACGGACTACGGCGATTTCGATCTGAAGAAGGGCATCTTCACCGTCAAGAAAGCTGGCATCTACCAGTTCCATTTCAACAGCACGGTCCTGTTAAGTACTGACGACGTAGAACACGGGTCAGAGGAACACATTTACACTCTATGTGTGGACGGTGCGACGAAATCTACTTTCCGTTTTAGAATGTCTTCTGTGGAAGAAAATGGATGTACTGCCAAAGTCGATATTGTGTCTCTTTTGCCTGTAGTTCCTGGCCAGAAAGTGGGCGTCTATCAGGGTGCAGGTGTACTCTATGAGCTTGAGAACCACACAACCAAATTCAGTGGAATTGTGTTGATTTGTTAATTGTATTTCGCAAAGCTGATGGTCGTATGATGATTAATATACAAAACTACCCCATTTCTTGTAATAGTTTCAGCTCTCTTTATTAATTCTTTTTGGTAATAAAATGGATTAAACAATTTTAAAGCCTATGAAACTATAACTCAAAGTCGAATAAGTAGAAATACAATCTAAATGTATAAAACCAAATGTTTTTAATTCTAAAAATTGAAGGTTATTTGAACTTTGAATGATGATAATTCACAAGAATTGTTTTTAACTGATAGACAGGCTGGTACCTAGAGTATTGTGTTGAAAGATCATTTTTATTTCAAATTGTTTTTTTTTTTAAACGCACAATTACAATAAGTACACTTTCTCGTGTATTTGAATACATAATCTTGATACGTTCTACTTGAATTGTATTCATTACATCAGTTTAAAAAAATATATAGCCTGATAATAATAATCAGTGCTGCGACAAATCCATGGCGATTTAAATCAAAATTTGATTAAAATAAAAAAATAAATCAAAATCATGATTTTTGATTTTGATTTATTCACAAAAATCAACTGTTTTTTCATGAAAAAAATCAAAATAAAAAATCAGCCGTGCACCTTCGCTTATCCGACAGGTAGTGCAGCTGTCCAAATATGGTGAGCTCGAAGTCGTTATAGCTTGAGATTTATGAAACTTTATCAATTGGATGGAGGACAAGATGAAATGATATGGTGTCAAGCAAATAATACACAGTCTCATAAACACTCAAACTCATTTTCCTCTTACAGAGGAACCTCCTAGCTTTAATGATTTCGCAAATTTTTGCGATATTGAACACAACAATATCTAAAAAGACGAACTTGACGAATTCTTGTGATCTTGTATACCGTAACTGATCTGCCCCCTTTAAATATATACATTGTACCCCTCCATCAAAGAAGTATTTATCAAGCACAATACCCCAGTCCCAAAAAGTGCTCCAGTTGAACGGATATTTAGCCAGGCGGCCTTTGTTCTATCTTGTGAACGCAACAGTCTTTCTGACGACCTTTTAGGGATTCTAATCCTGCTCAAAATTCACTTAATACTGTAACTTTGTATACTGGTCATCTTATTCGTCGTCTATCTTAAGACGTAAATTTTGTGCGCAATACATGAAAACCCCTTTGTGTAGTTAATCGGATTAATTTGATTTGTGATTTTTTTATTTAAAACCAACGGGAAATTGATTTTAACATTTGATTTAAATCGATCCATTGTAAGTGATTTGAAACTTGATTGTGATATAAATCAACGGCAAGTGATTTTTCCCAGCACTGATGATAATATAGCAATATAACAACACAGCAACACCATTGCTTGACATTTAAATCTAAAATTATGCCGATGATGAACCTTTCTTGTTGGGTTGTTTATATTTTATTGCCTTGTTTTTTATAAATTTCTTTAGAATTATTTGAATCTTTAAAAAAAACTGATACAATTTTATACCTACTAAATATCATAAGAATATAAACGTCAGTACAGTTCCAAATGCCATTTACGTGCTCTTGAAAACGGTCGTCTATAATATAACACAAATCTGATGGTTCATACTTTCAACAAAAATTCACATGACTTTCAAGTGCTGCTTACTTATACCAAAAATATTTATACCAAATATAACCTTTAGAAGAAAAGAAAAATTAGCTTGAACAAGCCATATGTTTACGGTCTACGGTGCATGGATACACTAAGGGAAATATCAATACAAAACTCCCCCTTTCTTGTAATGGTTTCAGCTCTCTTCGTTGATTCTTTTTGGTAAAAAAAGGGTAAACAAAGAAGACAAATTTAAGCATAATTCTTTCATTAGTAAAACTCAGATTAAAGCTGCAGTGAGGATAACAATTTTATTTAATATTTTTTAAATGGCATTTACGTGCTTTTCGAAAAAGTCGAGTATCCTTCGATGGGTCAAAGTAAAATTCAGCCGAATCAAATGAATGGCAATCAAAAAAAAGAATTTTTAAAAATGCCAATTCGAATTCGATTCAATTTGAACCAAAAAATTGATTTTTTGTGGGGAAAATATATTGCTCATAACAAAAATTGTGTTGAAAGGGCATTTCGATTTAAAATTGTTTTCAAATAACAACGCTTAATTACAATAAGTAAACCGTCTCGTGTATTTCAATAAATAATCTTGATAAGTACTAAATGAATTGTATTCATTCCATCAGTCAAAAAAATAGTTATATAGCCTGCGATAATAATAACAGGATTAAAAGCAATAACAACACGGCAACATCATTGATTGACATTTAAATCTAGAATTATAGCTAATGAAGAACCTTACTTGGTGTGTTGTTTATATTTTATTGACCTCTTTTTTTTATAAATTCCTTTAGAAATATTTGAATCTTGAAAAAAATGGCAAAATTTTTTAAATTACTAAATGTCAAAAGAATATACACGTCAGTACAGTTCCAAATGCCATTTACGTGCTCTTGAAAAGAGTCGTGTATAATATAACACAAATATGATGGTTCATACTTTCAACCGAAATTCATATTACTTTCGAGTTGCGTGCTTACTTACACCAAAAAATATTTATACCAAATATAACCTTTAGAAGAAAAAAATTAGCTTGCGAACAAGCCATGAATTTCACATATTGCAACTCAATATCCACCTTCATTTCCTGGTTCCCGCAATAGTTTTGACCTTTTGCCATGCTATATAAACAAAAGGCTGGGCTGGGTACTGTACCAAAGCTTCATACTGAATTTGCCGTTAGTTGTGGCAAGTCGTTCACAGTTCACCATACTCTGAAGCAATAAAATGAAGCTAAAATCATCGGTAACTAGTTTTACATTTATTTTATATTGACGTTTATTTTATTGCATTGCTAATTATCGTTCAAAACAGTTGCTGATTACCAAGTATTTCCACCTAGTCTTGGTCTTGTTTGTGCTGGGCCTTCTTACGCCAAACCATCAAGTTGGAGCCACCGAGACCTCAACGACCACGCCCTCGACAAGAGTATCCTCGACGACCAGTGTGGGACCGATTACGGAGGCACCATCCCCACCACCATTACCACCGATCATTGAAGTAGCAAGATTTAGTTACCGCAGCTCCAGCATTCGCATTTTCGCAAATGCAAGTACAAAGAATCATAATCGGTTTTTCTACGACCCCCTATTCCAGTTGGATCCTAAGAGCATCAAAGTCCACCCTAACAAAATTTTAAATCGTAATTACGTTAGCTTCAACATCATACTGTGGGATCCCGAACTACGGCGCCAAGTCTTCGATCGTGTTAAATCACTGAACGGTCAGCAATTCAACGTGGCTGAAATAGAAGAAAAAGACATATACGCGCTGCCCTTCTTAGAGCTCAAGCTGTACAACGATAGAACAGTCAAAGGGACATATAGCTTGTCAAAATACAATAGAGAAGACGAGTACATCTACTTCGAAATATTCTGTAATTCAACAAATGCAGCCAATGTTTTGGTCGAAGATCTCCGTCGCGATCCTGTATCCGTGATGCACAAGTGGAATATGACATGCAGCGGACTAGATCTTGGCCATAAACTCAGAAAAGAAATAGCATACACGTACCCTATTTCCATTTATATCCCCACTCCAACGGCACCGACAACAATAACGACGGCATCGACAACGAAGGCACCGACAACGATAACAATAGCAACGACAACGACGGCACCAACACCGATCCCACCATCAGCGCCAATCATTGAAGTATCAAAAGTTAGCTATAGGGGCTCCACCATTCGCATTTTTTCCGATGGAGGTGTGACGAATCCTAGTCGGTTCTTCTATGAGCCACTAGTGCAGCTAGATCCCAGGAGTATCATCGCCCACCCACACGGTCTTCTCAAATGGGATGTCGTCAGCTTCACCATCGAAATGTGGAACTCCGAACTCCGTCGCCTAGTCCTCGCTCGTGTAAAATCTCTTAAAAGTCTTCCCAACGTGACTTTAGAAGAACAAGACGTATTCGTCCTGCCCTTTGAAACGGTCAAGCTGACCCACGGTGTATTGACCACCATCAACAATTCAGTTGAAGTTGGAATGATGAATACATCGAAATCTTACCTCCGACAAAGCGAATCTCTCCAATTCTACCTGACCTTCAATTCAACCGTTTCTGCCAATGGTATTGCCGAAAATTTCCGTCTGAATCCTGGATTCGTGCTGGAATTATGGAATATGACGTTGGTGGGTCACGGACTGGATCTTGGCAATAAACTTGGAAAGGAATTAGTATACAGATACCCCATTGCTGCCTTTTTACAATCAACTTCGTGCCCGCTACAACAAAGTAAGTGTATCTTATAAATATATTTTAAAAGTAATTTTATTTTTTTTATGTTTTCAATTTGTTTTAGATGAACAGGTTACCATCCGATCTTTGTTGCCTTCGGATAGTACAACGCAACCACCAAGTAAGTCCTAAAATGAAATGAAGATTTTGGTAATTCATTATATTGTTTACTTACTTCTCTTTATCCAGCTGTGACAGAAATGAAAGTAAAATCTGGAGACCCTCTCGTTGGTATAGACCTTATAATCTATTATAATAGTTCCTTTAATTTCGTATTTAAGCTTTTATACTTATTTTTTTTTATAGAACCAAATCAACAGCGAGTAAAACGTCATACCCACTACCACCGTAACAATTCATTCGATTTTTTTTTATTTTGTGTTGTTAATTTAATAATTTATCTTTTTCTCTGTCTTATTTCTTAGAAAACCCCCAGTACAGCTACAATTATCAGGGGATGGGTTCTCTCCATTACCATGACGCAGCAACTGGTCAAGTCGTTGCTGGAAACAGCTATAATTGGCCCTACTACTTCTATAGTATTGATTAATTTGTGCATATTTATTCTGTACTGTTTTCTTAACTATCCCCTCCTCCTTTCTTTACAGATGGTTGGCCCTATTATTCGCCCTGCTACTATTATGGGCGTTAAACAAAAGAAGAATTCTTTTATGGACCACCGAAAAATTCTTCATGATTCAAATATGCGTGTAAAATATTTATGTAAAAACATATTAAATACACAGCAGAAACTATTCTTCGTCTCAATATGCATCACTTATTACTTCTTAAGTTGATTATATTTATAATATGTAAAAAAAAAACTTTTGATATTCCTCCTGTTATATGTTCGATGTTTTACTTTACATATTCTATATGATGATTCCGTAAATTTTGGAAAACTTCGATAAAATTCAGCCGAAAAGACTTAAACAACATTTTTATAAACATGACATTTATTCATATATTTTCGCAACAATTTTTGTTAAATAAAACCTTTGAAGCGGAGCTAGTTGACATTTGCATTTAGATGGCTATTGACGTCAGTACATTTCCAAATGTCAGTAACATGCTTTTAAAAAGGATCGTGTATAATATGACCAAAATCTTTTAGATTCAACTTAAATCTACCCAAATTATCAAACACCAAAATAGAGAAAAATATTTTATAAAAAATATGACCTTTGAATGCAAATAACTTATATAAGACCAAATTATGAAAGTTCACTTTTTTCCACCATTGATTGACATTTAAATCTAAAATTATGCTGATGAAGAACCTTACTTGTTGTGTTGTTCATGTTTTGTTTACTTCATTTTTTATCGATTTCTTTATAAATATTTGAATAAAAAAAACTTAACTTACTAAATATCATCTCATAATATATATATTTAATGGGTATGCCAAGTTTAGACATAGATATTTGCAAGAATATACACGTCAGCACAGTTTTAAACGCCTTTTACTTTCTCTTGAAAAAAGTCGTGTATAATATAAAACAAATCGTATGGTTCATACTTTCACCCAAAATTCACTCGACTTTCAAATTTTGCTTACTTACACCAAACAATCGAATGTAGCTTGCTATTCAAGTGTATAATACGTGTGTAAATATTTAACGTATGTTTATATTTAAGCCAATTTTTTTTCAATCGATATGATGACCCATTCTTTTATCAAGTCGATACTAATAATTGACTTATACGGAAAATTGTTGATAAATATGTATGTTTATACATAGTGCACTGTGTAAAATAAACAAAAAAATATTGACAGCCAATTGAAGTCTCTTTATTCGTTACTTTCTTCCAATAACGCAATATTGACATAACATCAAGTAAAAACTTCATCATTAAAACTATTGCGCGTTTTTGGCGAAATATTGCTCTCTTTCTTCTTGGCTGAGACGTAGGAAATCGGCATACTCCAAAGCAGCATATCGATCCTGTTGATCAGCCAGGACTATCAGGGCCATGTCAAATTTGGCGACTTTCTGAGCCTCTTGCAGTGCGGATGGGGTTGCAGCAGCACAACTGACTTGATGATTCGCCATCAAGAGTACCACAAACAGCAAGGCCAATGAGAATTTGTATGCGATAATCTTCGTGTTAAAAAAAAGGATAAATATATTAAATAACGATTACAATAATTTATGATTCAAATGTTACATTTACCGATGATTTCATCTTGCTGCGAATAGCGAATTTGGGTTTGTAGTGCTGAAAATTGTGTCTTGTCGATCAGCTGTAGAATAGCAAAATGCTTGAATATCGGTACCTAGCTCGTTGCTTAAATAGCTACGCTGCTAAATGAAAGGAAAGAGGTGATGCAATGGTTGTGTTTATTGTGACCTTTACAATTGGCACGGAAATGGTCTTTTCAAAGGTCACCTTATTCATGAATAATATTTTAAGTTGGTGTTTCAATCTATATTAACCTTCCGAAATATCATTTATAAAACATGAAAAATACCACTTTTTCCAATGATTATAATTTTTGATATAATGACTTCTTACATTCAACAATGGGCTTTATAATATGCGTTATTTCCAAATATCATTTGCAACATGCATACCTAATTATTGGACGCATATGTGCTCAACTAAAACTAAATGTAGGCCAAATATGTATTTAAACTTTCTTTAAGTTCTTTTAGTTTAATTATGAGTTACCATCATTCAAATGTTTTTTACTTTGTAAACGACTTATTTTTGTTATCGGAATCAGAATTTTCGATGAAACCTAATTACAAAAATTATTTTAAAAATTTATAAAAAAACATAGCATGTATCCTCATATAATTTTGAATATTTTTGTAAAATAAAATTTTTGAAGCGGAACTAATTGACATTCGGATTTAGATAACCATTGACGTCAGTATACAATTCTAAATGTCATTTACGTGCTTCTCGGAAAGGTCGCGTCTGATTAGATGATTATAGGATTTATAGCCAAATCAAAGGATCATATACGTTGAGAAAAATACGATTTTGGTCACCAGTTTCATCGCAACACTACTTCCTGGTTCTCGTACCAACACTGTGACCTTTATGAAAGGTATATAAGCAAGCGTAAGCAAGATCCAGAAAGCATTGCCACCTTAACTCGTCTACCTTTCACTTCTGGAGAGACAGACTATACAACTTTTTCAACAGCCTATTTGACCATCAGCAGCCTGAAATCTTCGGTAAAAATCTACCGCTTAATTCATTAAAAACCAATTGATGTGAATTAAACTGGTAACAATTGTTTTATTAATTTTTTCCTCAACACATCAGATGGCTTTCGCGTCATTCTCACTCGTTTTATTGGTGGTTCTCTTGGCAATGACGGACCATCAAGTCTACGGTGCTCCTGCTACGATGAAGCGAACCAAGCCCACAGCCGATTGCGTGTATTGGAGCAATCAAACACTTTGACGCGAGTCCAGGACATCATCAGCAACTCAGATCGAATCTCTATAATCCGTTTTATAGTTGATCGATGCAGCATTTTGAAGAGTGAAGATGATTTAAAGTCTCGATGATCATGAAATCAAATTAAATCATATTTATATGCTACTTTTTGGCTTCGATGACGGGCTTTATTGTGTATTGATTGTGATATTCTTTTCTCTTCGGGGGCGATTACAACAATAAAAATACTTCTCTAAAGAAACGTAAGAAAATGTAGGAGTAGGCCTACAGAAAATAATACAATATAATACACTTTGACGAATTCAAAATAAGACGAAGAAAACTGCATAAATATTTAAAATTTTCTCCATATAACTTTTAGCTCTTAAATAGCCAGGCTGCTATGAAAATAGATAAAGACTCATGATTTAAATGAAGGTATAATAAAACATATAAGGAAATACTTAACTGCGCATGAATCATGAAATTTTGTCTTGTAAAAGGCTATATAATGTACATAAACATCATCGCTATAAATTTACATACATACATACTTTTTTGTGTAATAGAAAAATGAAATGGTGAAAAAAATTTCCAACAACTCCATTAGAATATATTTTAGTTTCAATAAGAAAAGAGTTAAAACTCAAAAACCAGTTTATATTTAAGGTTGAATATTATAAACTCAAATACGGTACTATTTGGCGACGATAAAATCTAAATAAAAACAAAAATATTCTTTTATTATGTGCCCGTGTTATCGAGTATCATTCATGTTATTCACGTTAATGATGAACCTTTAAAAAGTAGAAAACTTTCATGTAAATTAAACAAATGGTTAACAATCAATATTTTAAACCAATTTTATTTCATCTTTCATTTGGAAAATCGAATGATTAGGCAAAAATAAATTTTCAAAAATTAACGAAAAAAAGACCAAAAGTTAGGAATCAAGTAAAACTATAAATAAATAAAAATGAGATGACCTTTACAAAAGGTCACTTACGTGCCAATTATTAAGGTCAAAGTAGTTCCAGCACAACAATTGCAAAATGATACTCTAAGATTGCATCACTTGACTCCTTTTAATTTTTAGCAACCAGGCTATTTAAGCAACGAGCTAGATCCCGATTTCATTATCCCACAGCTGCGATCTCCGACAAGACAGAATATTAATTATTCACCCCAGAAAACCCAACAGCACCATGAAATTACCGGTAAGTAACAGCTATAAATTATTAGAATTCATTGTACAATCAAGCATATATAATCTATAAGTCATAAGAATGTGGTATAAACACAAACCTGTTTTTATTTACTCAAAACAGTTGGCTATCGCCTTATTTTCTTGGCTGGTATTGTCCTGGGCGCCTACCACTACTCCGCAACGTGTCGAATTTGTACCAATGGTGATTACATTGATTCGTGGTGAGCTTTATGTCACAGTCTTCTACAACGATTTCCTATCGATGAGCCAAGAAGACTTGGAAACTTTCTTCTCCAAGAACAGTGAAAAATTGAATCCTGAAATCATGGATCAAATCAAATTGTTGGCCAACTAATTTCTGACTGTTACGATGATATTGCTGTTGGGTCCAAAATAAATTGATGGAAGCTATTTATTTTTCATTTTTCATTTTATTTTTACATGCGGAAGTGGAAAAGATAAATTATTTCAATTACACGAAGGTAGTAAAATTAAATTTTAGATGTATGATCGCAAAAAAATAAATAGATAACAGCAGATATGCTATTTCATATAAAATCGTAAGATTTCAGAAAGTTAATGAAATATGTTTTCCCCGTATCTTGCTAATAAAACAAGATCCGCTCCTCGTATCGACCGGATGGGACGGGATTTTTTTTTTTTCGTCATTGGATTTGAGTTTTGGATTGACCGCGCAATGGATTTTTCATCAATGTTGCCATTTTATTAATATAAAGGAAACAATTATTTTAATTGCATCCAATTGGCAACCTCGAAAAATCAGTTTTGATCAACAGATGCAAAAAAAAAGATACTACGTTTACACAGCGTATATACATGTGTTTTTGGTACACCCTATCAAGGTAAAGATTTGAAAATAACTAACAGCAAGATTCATCCAATTCCATGGAGGAAGAAAAAATAGTGTATGCACCCGAGTTCACTGATTTACAGTTTATCAAGGAGGTTTCAAACTTCCCGTGCTTGTATCATCATATGGACCGTGATTATAGAAACGTCGAGAAAGAAGAATGCTGGTTACATATCGGACAAAGTCTAGACTGCCCAGGTAATAAATTGATCATTCAATCCCTCATTTCTAAGCTGAATGTTATTTAACATATTTTGCAGACATTGATCTTCTGAAGAAGAAATGGGATGTTTTGAAGAAGAAGTACATAAGAAGAAGGCTAGGAGTTCGCTATAAAGATTGGCCACTGTATGAATCATTTGATGAAATATTTGGAAAATTTATTCAAAAGAAAAGGTATTATTAAAATTTTTTTTTTTTTTTAAAGATGCTAAAATTTATTAACCCTCTCACAGCAAAAGAAAGACAAGTGACAAATCAACAAAGAAACGGGGCCTTGAGTTGCTTGAAAAGCTGAGCCAATTATCATCCCATGAAGCAAAGGTCATTTTAGATCAGATGGAGGAGCTCATCACTTTAAAATCTTCTATGGGAAGAGCACATGAAGGCTCCTCATCAAGTAGCTCATAAAAGACAGAAAGTTTGAAGCAGGATAATTTCAAAATCTCATTGAACAGCCAGAACAGGTCATGGAGAACCTTGATTTTCAAGCTGGTTCTCGGCTAATATTGATATCACTATAATTGTGGACAATTTTTATTACTGTGTCATTATGTTTAAATT
Source organism: Chydorus sphaericus (assembly GCA_030141595.1). NCBI lineage: Eukaryota > Metazoa > Arthropoda > Branchiopoda > Diplostraca > Chydoridae > Chydorus > Chydorus sphaericus. The sequence goes on from CM057932.1 coordinate 4,628,623, forward strand.
GCAACAAAGAAAATAAACAAAAAAAGGTTTTGTCAAGTTTATGGGTGTAAAATAATTGTTATTCCCCACATGGTGTTGTTAATTGATTACATAGTCCACCAATATAGACCAGCATCAACAACACGTAATTAGCTCATTTCATATAAGGGAAGAACTAAAAAAATAAAGAAAAAAAAATTAGGATTCAAGAGGACGGAATATTATAGTGTACATGGTATTGATATGCCCAGTAAAGATGTCAGGATAATATGGCAATAGACCAATTAGATTATCATTCAATTACGAACTTGAATAATATAAATAGTGAATAAATTAAAAAGAAACATTAAATGTACATAATGATACCACTGCTACCCAAGTTGCTTGAAAAAGAACTACTGCTGCGTTGATATATAGATCAAGAAAAAAATAAGAGACTTGAGAAAAGTTTCACCGTATAAATGATAGTCCTAATCTATATGTCTATCTCCAAATAAAAGAGGAATTCCATAGAAAAACTAATAAGACGTCGCTATGACTTGTAGTTGAATAGATAATAATAACACTTTATTTAAAACAAAATCAACTTATCAGATAGTTAATCAGAGAAACAACCACAAAGATGTGGTGAGTGAGAAACAACATCAAAGATGTTATTCGGATTCAGATTCATCCATTCCATGAATTTATGAAGGAATATTGAGTTTTAGAAAAGAACGGCAGGTGGCGTAGAACGCGCAGCGTACCAAAAGTACCGAAAGTGCCAAAGGTACCAAAGATGCCAAAGATGCCAAAGGTACCAAAAGTACCTATTGACCGACCAATCAGAAGCGGGGAAAAGCCAGGGAAATAAAGGTTTTCAGACCCGCTCCAGAAGGGGGGAAATAAGAAGGAGTAGAACCTCCGGTATCGAATAAATTCGATCCCATCCGGGATAAATCCGTTTTATTTTAATGCAAATGCATTTTGATATACATTAATTTATTCAAAGTTGTTTTTTTTAAATGAAGTAATTCAATTTTATTTAAACAAACGAATGGCGGAATAATGAATTTATTCAGAAAATCAGTTAAAATGTGTATTTAATATTTTGGTAAAATAATAACCTTGAAGCAGTTGGATGTCAATATGTTTGTAAACTATTTTTTTAGAAATATATTTTTTGACGAATATAATCGAATAATAAATCGACAGAATTCGATCCCTCGTGTTTGCATCATACTATTTCCACATTGCTGGTATTAAAAAAAAAATATTTATAAAAAATAATAGTAGAAGTAAAATTATTATTTTTAGGATTCTTTTGTTCTCTGTAGTCGAAATTTTTCATAATTTTAAATTAATTTAAGCCGTTTACATGTTACCAATTTTTCTGATAACGTTAGTTATTTCAATATTATTTAATTAAATTAATTTTAATGTTTAGTATACATATTCTTTGAAATTCACTTTATACTTAAACGAAACTATTTCTTTAATGGTTATATATTATAAATTATTTCTACAACGTTAAAATAGACGCGACCTTTTCAAACTATAATAAGTTTGATGCGTGATTAAAATACCATGAAGTAAAGACACGGATATTTTGCCTCTAACCAATTTGCGTCCTATATTAAAGCCTTTAGATAACTTTTATTGGGTATCAGGCCAAACCAAATCAAAACTAAACTTTAACCTTTTATTAATTACATGCAAATGCGATTCTAAACGAGTGATATTTTATAAAAGTTCGGAAATGCAGAATGACAACAAGCATTAAGCACAAGTGTATAAATCACAAATAAGATGACCTTTAGAAAAGGTCACGTACGTGCCAATTTTAGTTGAACACAACCATTGCTGCTCCGAGACCGTATCACTTCATCCCTTTTGCTAAACCTTTAATTTTGATCAGCCAAGCTATTTAAGCAAGGAGCAAGTGCCATTATTGAAGCATTCTCCAGCCGCTCTCCGACAAGACGACAGGTATCCAGCACTAAGACGTACACTGCCTGTCCAAAGGGTTCGCTAGAAAGTCTAAAAGCAACATGAAATCACCGGTAACAGCAATACTATCAAAAAATTTTACGTAGAGAAATGCCTATTCAATTGTTAGTCATATTAACTGTTTTTATTACTACTCAAAACAGTTGACTGTCACGTTATTTTCCTGGATGGTTCTGTTTGCTGTGGGACTTCTGATGCCAATTCATCATCAAGTGAGTGGGGCCCCTGCGACTACCAAGAAGCCTCCTACGACGATCCCGAAGCAGCCTCCTACCACGCCAATGAAACGTGCCCCATTTGTACCAATGGTGATTAAATTGGTCCGTGGTGAGCGTTATGCCGATGCCTTTTACGCCAATTTCCAATCGATGAGGAAAGGAGACGTGGAAACCTTTTTCGCCAGGAACAGTCAAAAATTGGATCCTGCAACCGCTAGTAAAATGAAATCGTTGAAAAACTAGTTTCTGTTTGTTACGAATCAATTTCTGTTTGGTCAAAAATAAATGATCGATCGATGAAACTTTTACGCATTTATCCTTTATTTTATTCATGACAAAAAGCTCTGAATACACCTGTTTACTTTCGATGACGCATTAAGAACCATTTGACCATTCAGATATGTCTTCACTAAGATAGCTATCAATAGCTATCATAAGGGAAACGTGACTGAAAGAATAACATAAAACATACAATGATAAATAGATGAAAAAAATCCAATAGGTTGGTATGAAAATAACTTGCAGATTTAAGTTATTTGATTAAAGTAAATTGACAAAAAAAACGTAGTCGCATTCTATAGTTTAATCCAAAGCTGTTTTCCACGGCAAATAAACCCGCATTTTTCTGATGATAAAATAAGATAATACTGTATATAAGAGATATATGACAGCATGTAATAAATAAATTTAGAAATAATTGATTGTGCTTTTGTATTTGTAAGTAATAAATGTTAAAAATACGATACTTTAACTGAATTTTTTCATGCTGGTACTTGTATTACGTATAACATTTTGTTTTATTATAAAAGGTATAATAAGCTTTAATGTATGTGAGAAATATGTGTTTGAATATAGTGTAAAATAAGCAAAACAAGACAAACATTGATAGCCAATTGAAGTTTCTTTTATTTTCTTTCAATAACGCAATATTGAAATAACTTCATGTAAGAACATCACCATTATCAATATCATTGCGCGTTTTTGGCAAAGTATTGCTCTCTTTCTTCTTGGCTGAGACGCAGGTAATCGGTATACTCCAATGCAGCATATCGCTCCTGTTGATCAGCCAGGACTATCGGGCCATGTCAAATTTGGCGACTTTCTGAGCCTCTTGCAGTGCGGATGGGGTTGCAGGAGCACCGCTGACTTGATGATTCGCCACCAGAAGTCCCACAAACAGCAAGGCCAATGAAAATTTGATCGCGATAGTCTTCGTGTTATAAAAACAGAAAAATAGGATGTTACGACTGCTATAATTTATGATTCAAATATTGTATTTACCGTTGATTTCATCTTGCTGCGAATAGCCAATTTGGGTTTGTAGTGCTAAAAAATCTGTCTTGTCGATCAGCTGTTGAATAACGAAATGCTTGAATGTCGGGACCTAGCTCGTTGCTTAAATAGCTTAGCTGCCAAAATGAAAGGATTGAAGTGAAGCAATCGTTGTGTATATTCTGACCTTTAAAATGGCACGTAATTGACCTTTCCTAAAGTTCATCACATTTGTGATTAATATTTTATGTTTGATGCTTTATTTTCGTCATTCTATTTGATCATCATTTATAAAACATGAAAAATTTCACTCTTAGATTCGCAATAATGATTATAATTTGTAAATAATGATTCTTTGCATTCAAAAATGGGCTTCGTAGTATACATCATTTCTAAGTATCATTTGTACCATGCATGCTTAAATATAGGACGCATTTTTGGTAAACTTAAACTATTATATAAATATATAATCCATTAATTTACCCTTTGGATTCAATAAGACCGGTGTTAAAACTTGAAAGCCAGTTAATACTTAAGATTGGATAAATAGCCTTATTAATGAATTTGGCAGCGTTGGTATATAGCCTTCAATAAAACTACCTACCAGCGTGAATATAATAGTTCTGTTAATAAGAAACTATTTGAAAAAAAAATGTTTATTCAACGAGCGTCAGGAAATAAGAACCAAATGTCATTTACGTGATATTTGAAAAGGTCACAAATCAATATGGCGCAATTCTGATTAATTCTACCAAGATTCTGTGTAACCAAATATCCGCCAACGTGAACCAAGTGTATTACTCATCGACACAACTTTTTTTTAACCACCTTTAAAGGTCATAATTGGTAACGCAAATGGAACAGTTTTTTTGTAACCTTTAACCAGGTTATATTAACATACGCTTTGAAGTCTACTGAACCATTGCTAACTTTCCTTTATTCGTTATTATAGTACGCTCACCGGTAAGTTATCTTAAATTCTTTTATAATCCCACATTAATTCCTATTGGTTTGTTTAATTACAATTGGATAGCATCATAATGTTCGGCCTGGTCTTGTTAATGATGGGAATTTTTGTATCGAATCATGATGTCAACGGTTCCGGTACTCCGATCTCTACTCCTGTAGAGCCACAACAGAATTCATTATCACCACCATTCATCGAACTAACCAGAATTACCTACCATGGATTCACCATCCGAATTTTCACCGGTTTCAAAGAGAGGAATCCTCTCCGGTTCTTCTAACGATCCGGTGGTCGAGCTAGATCCAATGACCATCAAGGGCGAATCGCACCGTTTCCATCAAAAGAACGTCGTCAGCTTCACCATCGAAATCGAACGATCAAGTTGGCGGTACCGAGATCTCGACCGCTATGACACCAGAGACACCATCGCCATTGCCACCGTCATCATCAACGCCTTCACCATCGCTCGTCGAAATCGCCAAAGTTACTTATCGAGAATCTATTCACATTTACACCGATTCAGAAGAGAGGGTTCCAATTCGATTCTTCCATGAGCCCATAGTCGAGACTCCAGCTAGATCCCAAGACCGCCGATTCGCTCGGCTTTCTTCAAAAGGCATTCGTCAGCCTCACCATCGAAATGTGGAACCCCGAACTCCGCCGCCAGATCCTCACTCGTCTTCAATCTCTGAACGGTCTCTCCAACGTGACAATTGTAGAACAGAACATCCATGTTGTGCCCTTTGAAAAGGTCCAACTGCTTCATAGCTATATTGCTAACGTCACCAATCCAGTAGTCACATTGATGGACCAACCAAAATCTTACTTTCAGCAGAGCGACTCTCTTCGATACTACCTGCTCTGCGAATCAATCGAAACCGCCAATAGTTTGACCGAAGAATTCCACCAAAATCCGAGATTCGTGCTGGACAAGTGGCATGTGACTTTGGTAGGCCAAGGAATGGTTATTGGCAATCAAATAGAAAAAGGGATAGAAGTTAAATATCCCGTTTCCACTTGTTCAGTCCCTCAGCAACAAGTTTGATTCTCTCAAACCCAGACAGAATCTGTGCGTCTCTTGCATTTATACGACCGAAACATCAGCATGTATAAAACCGCCCAAACGATGGATTTATTTTTCAATATTATGCTTTTTTGGTTTTGCGATCATGGGCTTTTGCATTGATGTAAGATTCTTTTTTGTTGTTGTTGGGAACAATAAACAAAATAAATTATTCTTCTTATCCAAAAACCTTAAAAATAGTGAATATTGGTACTGTGATGCAATTCTCTCTGTTCACTGATGCACTTCACTATTTTTATGTTTATCAAACAAAATTGAAGCGGAACTAGTTGATATTTAGATTTAGATTACAACTGACGTCAGTAAAATTCCAAATGTCATTTACGTGCTTCTCGAAAAGGCGTCTGATCAGATGGATTACAGCCAAATCAAACGATCAAATGGAGTTTTCCATTTTAAAGTATTAAGGTCACCAGTTTTTCATCGCAACATTGCTTCCTGGTTCTCGCACCAGCTCTATAAACTCTTTGGCAAAGCCATAATTAAGAAAGATCCAGAAAGTATTGTGAAGCATTGTCATTTCAAGTGTAAAAAAGAAATTAATTGGAAAGTAAAGAGAAAATAAACATAATTGTTTAATTGAGCAATTTCAGTATAATTTAGATGGTCTTTACATGGTGATTTGGTTGCGGGTTGTGATAGATTTTTTTAAAGTCAATAATGATCTATTAGTTACACTGCGGTGAACTGTGTTTGAAAATGTTACGAGGAATTCAAATTATGTACTTGTATAGACATATAAAAAATATTTAATTGAATATCTTTATAGGCCTATTTTTTAGTTTCATTGTAAACAAATTACATTTTATTAGCAAACAAAAAAGGAATGGCAAATAATTTATTGTTAATTAAAACGGTCTTTTGCGTTTTGATTTTTTGAAAAAACCAACAAAAACAATTCAATACCTTTCAAAATCTTATTTTCCGTCACGAAACTGATGTGAAAAATTTCAACATTCATCAGAATACACGTCATAATAATTTCAAATGTCACGTACCTGCTCTTGGAAAAGGTCATGTATAATATGCAGAAATCTGATAGATTCAACCAAAATCCACCAAAATTATCAAACCCCAACGTACATAGAAAAATATTTTATAACAAAAACAGCCTTCAGAAACAATAATATAGTTTCATTTCCTGATTCATATCACCCTGTTGACATTTAGCCATGCTATATAAGCAAAAGCCTAGAGACTACTGGAGCATTCTTGTATATTTGCCGTTAGTAACGATACAGTTCACTACACCCAGAAGCAACATGAAGCAACAATCATCGGTAAACCATTTTACATTGATTGTACATTAAAACTATTATATTGTATCTACTTCTTGTTCAAAAGTCAAAACAGTTGGCAACCAAGTTGCTCTTTCTGATGGTCTTGGTTGTGGGCCTTCTAACATCGAACCATCAAGTAAGTTCAAGTTCAACAGCTATGGTGCCGACAACGGAGGGATCGACAACGGAGGGATCGACAACGGAGGGATCGACAACGGAGGAACAAACAACCGATGAGGAACCGACAACGCCGACACCGAGGCCACCACCGCCAATCGTTGAAGTAGCGAGACTTAGCTACAGGGGCTCAACCATTCGTATTTTTACCGATAAAGATGTGAAGAATCCTAATCGGTTCTTTTTTGAGCCCTTAGTCCAGCTAGATCCCAAAACCATCATTGCAACTCGGCTCGGTTTAATCAAATCGGATATCATCAGCTTCACCATCGAAATGTGGAACCCCGAACTCCGCCGCGAAGTCCTCGCTCGTGTCAAATTTCTGAAAAGTCTTACCAACATGACTATAGGAGAACAAGACATATACGTTCTTCCCTTTGAAGAGGTCGAGTTGGTCATCAACGGATCACCTTCAAGCGATTTTGGAATGAGACCAAAGTCTTACCTCCGACAGAGCGAGTCTCTCCAATTCTATCTGGAATGGTATTCAACAGATTATCCTGTAAACAGTATGGTAGAAGATTTCCGTCGGAATCCTGGACTTATGCTGCACAACATGAAAATGGAAGTGATAACACGCGGATTGGATCTTGGCAATCAACTTGGAAAGGAAGTAATGTACAAATACCCCGTTGTCACTTCTTATTCCACTTCGTTGCGACTGCAACAAGGTAAATTTATTTTATTTTTCAGTCTAATTACAGTTACAATTATTCAATTTGTTAAATATGTAGAACCTATATTGGACAATCGGGCTTTGTAAATTATTTATAAAATTATTTTAAATAGGATCAAAGAATCAACGAGTCAAGCGCAAGGACATTTATGGCCGTAATCCTTCAAATTTTCTAAATTTTGTTGCAATTTGTGATTTTATTTATCTTATTTTCATAGAAGGGCCCCAGTAAAGCTGCAATTATCAATGTAGAGTACTACTATTAAGGGCGTTGAGCAAACTGAAGATCATTCAAAGGAACTGCATTATTTGAAATGCGTGTTTAATATTATTGTACCAGATAATACACAAAACAGAAGCGATTCTATTTTTTTATTTAAGTGTCATTTATAAACTGTGAAAAAATGAATTTTTTTTTAAAATATATGAATTATCTTAATAATTCACAACGACGAGTATTCATTTTAACTACAAAATTGATTATCTCAATAATGAAATAAACAAAGTAATTTTGAAATAATTTGGTAAAAAATACCAAAAGTATAATTCAAGCAAGAAAAATAATGATTAACCATTGAACTTTATTTGTTTCCTTCGATAGTAGTAAAACACACAGTACACGTCAAAACAAATTTTAAATGTCATTTACGTCAAAAGGATCATTTATATAACGTGATTCAAATTTTAAAGTCAATCACGAAGTGGGTTGCTTTTATTTAAAAGTGAATTCCAGAAAGATTGTGTACATCGTAAGTGAATTAGAATTGAAGTCAATCAAAAATCAAAATGTAATGATTCGCTTATATTTAATAAAAAAAAACATGTTCAAAATCTATTAAAATTATTAAAAGAGAGTAAAGACTGAAAAACAGCGGGTTAAAGAAGTTGATAAATCGAATAACCATTCCCGGTCTCCTTCTTCCATTCAATAGAAGGAACTACGTACTGGACAGTTGAACAATCGATTTAAATGTACGTGTATTCAATAAAGTAGTTTTTAAAAATATTGTTTTACTATTTTTATTTGACCTGCTAATGATAATAGCCATGATGACAGAGTTGATTGAATTTTACGTACTATAATATAATCTAAGATTATGCTGAGATAAAGAACCTTACTTTCACACTTCAATTTAAGTACTGTATTTTTTACTTCTTTAAGAAGAATTTATTTTTCAGAACTATTGAATCTAAAAAAAAAACTAATGCAATTTTGTATCTATTATTTTTATCTCATGGAATATTATGTATAATAAACCTAATAGAATATACTACGTATAGGAATTCACCAGAATGTGCACGATCAGCACAATTCCAAATGTCATTTACGTGCTCATGGAAAAGGTCGTGTATAATATGACATACATCTGATTGTAAAATGCTAACATATATAATAGAAATATATATTGATAAATAAAGATGACCTTTAGAAAAAAGGTAGTTTACGAATAAATTATGAAGTTGGCACGTAGTAACGAAATACCCACCTTCATTTCCTGGTTCCCACAATAGTTTTGACCTTTAGCCATGTTATATAAACAAAAGACTGGAGACTAAACTGAAGCATTATACTAGCTTTGTGGTTAGTTGTAACGAGTCGTTCACAGTTCACTGAAGCATACATCAGAAGCAATAAAATGAAGCTAGAATCATCGGTAAATATAGTTTGAAATTTATTTTACATTGAATTTTATTCAATTTCATAGCTAATTATCGTTCAAAACAGTTGCTGATTACCAAGTATTTTCACTTGGTCTTGTTTGTGCTGGGCCTTCTTTCGCAAAACCATCAAGCTGGAGCTGCCGTGTCGAGTTCCTCGCCGTCCATGCCCTCGAATACCGTGTCCTCGCCCACTGTGTCCTCGACGACCGTCTCATCGACGACCAGTGTGGAACCATATACGATTCCACCATCACCACCATCACCACCACCCCCGATCGTTGAAGTAGCGAAAGTTAGCTACAGGGGCTCCACCATTCGTATTTTTACCGATAAAGATGTGAAGAATCCTAATCGGTTCTTTTTTGAGCCCTTAGTCCAGCTAGATCACAAAACCATCATTGCAACTCGGCTCGGTTTAATCAAATCGGATATCATCAGCTTCACCATCGAAATGTGGAACTCCGAACTCCGCCGCGAAGTCCTCGCTCGTGTCAAATCTCTGAAAAATCTTACCAACATGACTATAGGAGAGCAAGACATATACGTTCTTCCCTTTGAAGACGTCCAGCTGAGGATCAACGGATCATCGGCTAGCAATTCAGGATTGAAATCGATTTCCTACCTCCGACAGAGCGAGTCTCTCCAATTCTATCTGGAATGGAATTCAACAGTTTATCCTGTCAATAGTATGGTAGAAGATTTCCGTCGGAATCCTGGACTTATGCTGTACAGCATGAAAATGGAATTGTCAACACACGGATTGGATCTTGGCAATCAACTTAGAAAGGAAGTAATGTACAAATACCCCGTGGTCACTTCTTCATCCACTTCGTTGCGACAGCAACAAGGTAAATTTATTAATTTTTTTTTTCAAAGTGTAATTATAGTTATTAATGTTCAATTTGTTAAATATGTAGAACCTATATTGGAAAATCGGGTTGTGTGGCCTTGGTTTATTATGCCACGCCAACAAAGTAAGATTTAAATAAAAATATTTGTTTGTTTAATTTTCAATGGATTTCTTTGCTTTTTTCTACAGATTTGACTAATATTCCAGCAATATCTAGAGATTCTCTCGTTGTTGGTATATTTATATTATTCACTTATGGTTCCTAAATTTTCTTATTAAAGTATTTATAATTTTTTTTAAAAATAGTATCAAAGAATCAAACGTCATAAAGTCATCAAAGAGTCAAACGTCAAGCGATTAACCACCGTAATCATTCATTTTTATTTTTTGTTTGTTATTTATCACTTCCTTTACATTCTTTTCACAGAAAAACCCCAGTGAGGCTACAATTATCAATGTACTGCTACTAAGGGCGTTGAACAAACTGAAGATCATCTAAAGGAACTACTTAATTACTGGAAATGCGTTTTAAATGTTGATATACAAGATAATACACAAAATAGCAGCAACTCCAAATTTACTATGCGTCACTTATTAATCTTGTGTTAAGTATTTTACAGATGGCCCATTGTCACTTCTTATTCCACTTCGGTGCCGGAGCAAATATTTCTCAATTATTGCAATTTCTTGTTTAATATTGATGTAACATATTGAGATATTACACAGCGGAAACTCTGATTTCTTACTATGTGTCACTTGTTCATATATTATAGTTTCTTTTTAGATTTAGATTTTTCTTTAGATTTCTTTTTAAAATATCGAAGTAGACTTATGGTATTTGAGATACATTTAACAAAAAGCTTATGAATAAATTCAATAATGAATTTTATTATCGTTTATACAACGGTCAGCATTTATCTATGACGCTGTTTTAGGGACAGCGATTTCATTATTACTTCGAGAAATCGCATCATATCACTACGGGGCCGAATTTAGTTTACTTTATCTAAAACAACTTATGACTCCGTCTTCAAAAATTTTTATCATTTGTAGACTGCGGAAGTGCGGGGTCGCGGGGAGGGAAACTCTCGCGGGGAGCAGGCGGTAGTGGGATCGGGACCCGTTCCCGGCGAATTCTAATTGGCTTTTTTTTTGTCGAATTTTTGTTGGTTTAATATTTTGCTGCATTTCTATTGGTTTCTCATGTAATTAGAATAATTTAATATTTATTTTAATTAATTAGCCTCCAATAGAGTGCAGCAAAATATTTCTCATGTAATTAGAATAATTTAAAATGTATTAGCATCCAATAGAAATGCAGCAAAATACAGAACCAATAAAAATTTGATTAGTAGAATAACTAAATGGAATAGCATAAACATTGAATATAAATTAAACAGCCGTTTGTATTTTGACTTCTTTTTTGAATAACTGATATATCTTTCAAAAATGAATCATAAATAATAATAAAATAAATTGATCTTTTACTTACTAAATTTGGTCTTATTTACCGTCAAGAACCTGATGTTAGAAGTTTCGACATTCATAAGAATACATGTCATTACAATTCAAATGTCATTTACGTGCTCGTGGAAAAGGTCATGTATAGTATAACAAAAATCTGATGGATTCATCAAAATTATTAAACACCCACGCATAGCAAAAATATTACCAACAAAGATAACCTTTGAAAAAGGAAAGCTTGCACGAAAAAATTGGGAAATTCACATTTCGTAATGCAATCTAGTTCCGACAATTGTTTTGACCTTTAGACATGTTATTAAACAAAAACCTTAAGACTACTGAAGCAGTGTACTAACTTGGCTGTTAGTTCTCAAACGTTGTTAACAGTTCACAGGTTCACCATACCCAGAAGCAAAATGATGAAGTCGAAATCGCCGGTAAATAATTTTACGCTTATATTTTATAAATTTAAGATATAACTAATTATCGTTCGAAACAGTTGCTGACTATTAAGTATTTTCACCTTGTCTTGTTTCTACTGAGCTTTCTTGCGCCAAACCATCAAGTTAAAGCTAGTACCACGACCAAGACGACCGGATCCTCCATCACCGGGTTCTCAACGACCAGGAACCCGACCACCAGGCCCTCGAAGACCAGTCACCAACACCGACGCCACCATCACCACCACCAATCGTTGAAGTGGCCAAAGTTAGCTTCCGAGGCTCCATCATTCGCATTTTCGCCGATGCAGGTGTGAAAAATCATAGTTGGTTCTTCTTCGAGCCCCTAGTTCATTTGGATCCTAAGAGCATCTTCGCCTACCACCACAGCATTCTCCAATGGGATGTCGTCAGTTTCACCATCGAAATGTGGAATCACGAACTCCGTCGCAAAGTACTCGCCCGTCTTCAATCTCTGAACAGTCAGCATTTCAACATGACCAATATAGGAGAAGAAGACATAAACGTGCTACCCTTCGAAGAGGTTTTGCTGATCAACGATCTAGCAATCGAAGTGACAAATCAACTGAAATCTTACGCCCGACAGAGCGAGAATCTCGAGTTCTACATAAACTGTAATTGTTCAGCTACAGCTAATGATTTAGCCGAAGATTTCCGTCGTAATCCTGGATTTTTGCTGGACCACTGGCATATGGCGTTGGAAGGCAGCGGGCTGATTCTTGACGATCAAGTAGAAAGGAAACCGATATTTTATAAGTACCCCGTTGTCACTTCTAATTCAACTTCGTCGCCACATGAACAAGGTAAATTTAGAGCTTATTTTATTATTCAAAGTAATTCTAATTTTTTTTTCTAATCTATTTTAGGTAAACCACTTGAAATTTCAATCCGGGCTTTTTGGCCTTGGTACAAGCCGCGGCAACAGAGTGAGTGTTCAAATGAGGACAATGAGGTTTTGTTATTATTTAATTTTTAAATTACTTTATCTTTTTCAGGTGTGACCGATATGCTAGGAAAATATGAAGATTCTATCGTTCTTGGTATAATTCTGTTATTCGTCTTAAAGTTCTTAAAATTTCAATGCTAAAATATTGGTAAAATTATTTTTTTTATAGGATCAACTAAACAGCGGGTGAAACGTCAAACGCACTACCGTAAAAATCCTCCCATTTTTTTTTTATTTAGTTTTTAGTTTGTTATATATTACATTTATTTTTATATTATATATGTCTTATATTTCACAGATAAACCCCAGTATGGCTACAATTATCAACCGGTTGCGGCTCACTTCATTATCATGACGCTATGACTGGTCAAGTCGTTGCTGGAAATAGCTATAATTGGCCCTACATTTACTATAGTACTGATTTATTTGTACATACTTTTCTATAATGTTTCAATGTTTGTTAAACTTATTTCTTTTATTTTCTTTTTTTTCTACAGATAGCTACCCCTATTATTCGCCCTACTACTACTATGGGCGTTGAAAAAATCGAAGATTATTCAGAGAAACTTCTTAATTACTAAAAATGCGTGTTAAATATTGATGTGAAAGATATAACACAGCAGCAAATCTGATAACTTACTAAGTGTCACTTAATAATCTTGTATTAATTGTTGGCTTTTAAAGATATATAAAAATCTAAATGTACTTGAAGCTCTCATAACAAAAGGTTTATGAAACAAAATTCAATAAATTTGATTATTGTATATACATATATATATAACTATTGTATTTTTTTTGTTTCTTGCAATAGTATACAATACACGTCAGCACAAATCTAAAAATCATTTAGGTGATTTTATAAAGGTCATGTAAATAACGTGGCGCAAATCTAATGTTTCAGCAAAGACTGGCTAGAAACAAAAACTTAACCTTTTAAAAGGTCGCAAATCGTAACTCAATAGCCTCAGAAATCCCTTTTTCACAGTTCCTATAATAATATAATTCAATTCTAATTATTTAAAAACAAACAGCAATAAGTATAGAAAAATATCCAAGAAATTTTGAATAAAAATGCTATGTTTGATATATGTGAATCAAAAGAAGACAGTAAATATAGCTCTTATATATAAAAGACTAATTGCATATTTTTGAAAAAAACGACATTATAAATAATGGTATCGATACAAACTTTTTCAAACAGAATATAAGACATCAATTAACATTTAAGTGGGTCATCAAAACTATGTTAATATTTTTAAAATTATAATATAAGTAAACTAATTATCAATTTATCATTAAGCTAGGTATCGTTTACTTAGAAAACTATTTATTGTTTTTTATTAAATATTGTAAGCTTGTTACGACGTCTGTGCTGTATATCATACGAAACCACTAAAGCTAAACATTACAGTGTCTGGGTCATCAAAACTATGTTTATATTTTTAAAATTATAATATAAGTAAACTACTTATCATTAAGCTAGGTATCGTTTACTTAGAAAACTATTTATTGTTTTTTATTAAATATTGTAAGCTTGTTACGACGTCTGTGCTGTACATCATACGAAACCACTAAAGCTAAACATCACAGTGTCTTCGCTACTAGAGCGGACCTATAAGCAGACTCTTGAAGTCTTGCTGCTGTGACCATGGTCCAGGTACCCGACCTTTGAGCGAAAGTCTAAGTAAAACTTGTGGTGCTGAGAGATAAAAATTTAGTTGTAAACATACTTTTTGTCTTTTTGAGATAAAAAATGTTATGGAATAGTTTTGAGAAGATCCATCGTCGTATCTGTTTGGGTTTTAAAAAAGAGAGGAGAAAATATAGACTTAAACGGAATATTCAACGTATATGTAATATTTAGTGAATGATTAAATATCTGATTTACGTCCTCCATTGATCTATGATCCATTAACAAATCTGCCCGTTTTAATGGTTTGAAATATTATTAAAAAACTTAATTGGAAATAGACAATTAATTTTAGAGCAAAAGACGATACCGGCTTCGGCGTTCTGGACTTTTTACAAATTCAATAACTTTAAATCGTTCTCAGTTTTTTAAGAACATGAACACTCAATTAAATAATTATTATTTTAATTATATTACTTTCGGTTTTAAGGAATAGTAATTAACACATGCTTGTTATCGTTCACACTTTTAAAAAAAGTGTGAATTAAACAGTCTATCTAGGATTAAACGGTTTCAGAAAGTTCTGGTCTCAGAAATTAGAAACCTTAAATTATTTTTGGGTCGATGTTTAGTAATTTTATGAAGATAGTTACTAGGTAAACGGTTCACATTCAAACACCATTCAAAGAAAGAATAACTAGTGTGACTGTCAGGTCAACGAATCAACGATTCTTCATCTCTTTTATTATATATAGTCTTTCTATGTCTCTTCTTTGTCGTTACGTAACGTTTTTTCCTCTCTACGTCGCAGTCAAATTCAAGATATATGGCCGTCTGCGCTCTCTCTGCTGTGTAGTCGGCCAACGCTCCCTCTACATTTCTTCATCCTTATTTCGCAACGTTCATCATCGTCGAGTTGCTTCGAGGGTTAGCCATACTCTTTCGTCCCTTCATTTTGTAACTGCGTCTAGAAACAAGTACAAGTCTAGAAGTCGTGTATTAACTTATTAATAATAATTTACTAGACTTGAATTGGCGGGAGGGAAAACAAATGGACTTTATTTCTGCGAATATTTACAATTACAGTCTACATGAACATAGACGAATACTTAGATGGATGAAAGATTGAATTTAGAAAAGGATTGACTAACACAAAATATAGATAAGGATTGTCGGATTCGGCTTTGGCTAAGAGAGAGACAGGTTGTCATCTCTGTGGCTGTATTCGGAATTTCGGATACGACTTGTGCGAGACTGACGAGAGAGCGCGTGTATTTTCCTCCTCGTTTACTTCTTCGGTAGACTTCCAACGCAGGCGAGGGTGGCTGTCTCCAACGGATCATACATCCGGTAGATCGCTCTTATTGTTGTTGTTGTTGGGCTTTAGAAGTCCCATCACTTCATCCCCTCTTCGTTGCATCGAGAATTTCATCATGAATATTTCAATGTCTAAGTCTACCGCCTCTCCCATCGTAACTAGTGTGCATTTTTCCGGGGAACATATATTAAAGTAAAACACGTAAAAGTTGGAAAATAATACAGCTCCTAAAATATTGGTAAGGTTGAAACTAAATAATAGTATGAATATCATAAAAATAATGCGAATTTTATTACTAAGCATCGTTTATTTTAATTACTTCTAAATATTTCTGTTATATTTAGAAATGTGACAGTCTATATGTAATGTTCACAATGATGCTTAAAAATAATTTTGTTGAAACGAACTTTAGACGTGGCTTGTGCCACGTGTGAAGTTGGCAGCACATTTATCGGCAAAAAACTTCCACAATTCCGCTTATTGGTGGGGAAAGAGAGGAATTGATGGAATCTCTTGTATTCTATAATCATGGCTTTATTATTCTTTCACTACGTTCATCGTACAAGTTTAAGAAGCTTAATTATTTATTTTGTTGTTCTTCAATTATTGCTGAAGACTACTCATGCGTCCTCAGCAACAGCCCAATCACAAACAACCACTATTAAGGTAATCTAAACAACATAATTGTAAAACTTGCCACCATACTTGGTAAATTAATCACGAAATTGATTCCAAACTAGTTAAATAACCTATATACCATTAAATTTCATTGTCTATTACAGTCAAATTATCCCAATCAAGAGAAGACAGCAAACCTCATTGAAGACGTGAAACGTCTTAATACTGAATCTGTGAACTTAAACCAAAAACTCCAATTCGTTGAGGACAAAAATAGTCAACAAGATTCGGAAATAGAAAGCTTGAAGAGCGCTTTAGCAAGCATACGAAATGGTTTGCTGTTAAACGAACAAGGAAATGATGAACTTGAATATTCTGGAGCCTCCACAGATGACAAATATATGAAACTTGGTAACAGACGAGGAATAAGACCAGCTCGCTTACTACCATTACAACTTATTAGGTAATAATTATTTACAAACCCTATTATTACATTTTACCACTACATTGTACCACCATACAGACCAGTACAAAACGAAAGCACAGTAATCGGTGTACCATCCAACTGCGATGAATTAAATTCATTAGGGCACACAGTCAACGGGATATATTTGGTGAAATTTGAATCCAGCGATAAGAAAAATACTTCCCGTAAACAAAATTCCAGGATAGAAGCAGTGTTCTGCGACTTTAACCCTCATAACACAAAGTCGAGTAAGAAAAAATTCTAAATGATGAGTTTCAATTTCTGTACGAAATTTTGTTAAAAGTTGTAGGTAAACGTCTTGGAATTTTGGACATCAAATCTTCTCCAGGAGTCTACTTCTATGTTGTTAGGGACAAGATGGTAGATGACGATATGGCCAAAACCATTCGTTTTAATAAAGAGCTTTTGAACGTTGGAAATGCCATGGATGTGTCTACTGGACTATTTATAGCCCCTACACCCGGAATTTACCAATTTTCGTTTTCAGTGACCAAGGACGGTTATGTCTTAGGGGAAGTATATGTCTATCTTCGGCTTAATAACAAAAATATTGGTCTGGCAATTAGTAATAATGGATTCTACGCTGGTTTGGCATCTTTCCAATCCATTCTTGCTCTGAAGAAAGGCGATCGTATTGATCTATACAAGTATAAAGGAAAGATAAACAGTGAAATGTTTAATATATGCCACTTTACGGGGATGATGCTGGAAGAAAATATAACAGATAAAATCTAACAATCCCATTACCAGTGTTCTTAAAATTCAATCTTGAATTAATTCAATTTGAATTAATTCATGAATTAATTCGTTGAATCTGAAAAAAAACGTTGAATCTGAATCTAATCGATTCATTTTTAAAAAAGGTGAATCTGAATTTTTAATCGATTCAAATTTTCCCAAATGAATTAATTCAATGCGTTACCATGGTAACGGATGGAAATCGTCCCATGGGACATCACAAATTATATCTAAAACTACTTTTACCACATATTTATATCGATGTTTGGTCAGGAAAGAGTCAAAACATTTACTTAATCTTTCTTTTGCCATTCACTGCTTAGATTTGTCAACCAATATTTGGCTTAACCATAAAAATATGCACAAGTCATAGCCCAAAAAATTGAATTATTTTTGAATCTTTTTGAGTTGAATTTCCCAAAATATTGAATTATTTTTGAATCTTTTTGAGTTGAATTTCGATTAAAAATTCAGATTCATGAATTTGAATTACACAATTCAAAATAAAAACAAAAATTGAATTTGAATTTTGAATCGATTCAAAAAAAAATTTGAATTTTAAGAACACTGCCCATTACGTTATTTCAAACAGATGTATATTAAATTATTGAAAATGGGTATGGGACTGAAAGCTAATATGTACAGTATGTTGCAGATAAGTCTCAGTTTGAATTTTCTAATGCTTCTATATCATCACTTGGCAACTTAATCTATTTCTTTACAAAAATTAGATAAAATAATATAGACCTTATTTTTAAAGACGACTGCTTTAAACTATTTAAATAAGCTTATGTCTACACTAAAATATTATGGTAATATAACTAATTAAACACGATTCTGATTTATTTGCAGCATACTGCACTTATGTAGCTTACTAACAATTATAATGGTGTACTGTTGTGTAATTCAGCATCTTAGTACTGTCTTATTTAAAAATTAATTTTTGTTTTCTCCTAATGATATGATTTTCTCCTAAATATAAAGCATTGGAATGGGTTTGAGGTATATAGTGCCGCTTACTATATTGTAAAACTTTATTTTTTAAAGTGAGTTTCGTTAAGGCAGTGCTGCCGACAAAAAGAGCAAATGAGTATAACTGATACTGAAGTAAATAAATAAAAATTTAAAAAAATGATAAATGGTGCCATCACATTATTGAATTTAAGCTGCTTTTCTTTTGAAAAGCCCTGCCCAAAGTCTTATTGACTACGCAATTCATTTAAATCATTTATGAACGGAACCTATACCCAATGAAGAAGAGGAAACAACAGTCAACGAAGAAAACTGAAACAATTCCAAAGCCCGGATTTGGTGACGATGGTGAACCACTGCAACTTGAATTCAACATCTTCGATTCTAGAGAAAGATGCATTACAATAACGAGGCTCTTGTATTCGTAACCATTACCCTCACAATCATTGGAGTTACTCTCCTTATCTCCGGAATTCTCTATTCGATACCCGATCCTAACCCACCTTCACTCTAGAAATCTGGACGGGTGTCAGGGTCTATTTCAAATCAGCAAAAGTGACTCAATTGATTTATACGGAAGATACCATGATAAGTTGCGTCTATTCGAGACATTCGGGAATATATTGTTCAAACTGTTAGCTCTGAGAGCACAATATATGCTGGTGACGGGTTTTCATTTTAAGCTGTTAGAAAACTCAAAATATAGTGATAGAGTAGATCTTTTAATGCATTTCGGAAAATGATGTAGCATGTATTTGTGGCTGGCTCGCGATTGTTTCTTATTATCTATTATACTGGTCTAATAAGAATGGGAATTCCCGAAGAAAAGGGTATCTAGTTAAGTCGTAGAAATATGAAGGAAAGTTGATAAAAAAATTCTAGATTAGTATAATAGCGAAAGGTAAATAAAATTAATTCTTGATTGAACAGCAGAGACTACGTTCGGATTTTTGAAAACTTATAAATAAAAATAAAATAAAAAATATAATTCATTCTTACAATAAGATAGATAAGAAGACTATAAATAAGAGACCATTAAGTGTATAAAACAGTTAAACAAATTAAAGCAATTAAACTGTCAATCATATTCTGTCCGAAAGTTTACATCTTCATCAAATCTTTATAATTAGTATCTTTAAACTGAATAATTTTTATTCCAGTGAACAAGCACTGATGCCACTGCTGAACAGAAAAAAATCAATTTTATTATTTTCTATACATAGATATTCGTTGTCGCTCTATTCTTTCATGAAAAGCGTGTTCATGGAATCGGAACTGCAACGACCAATTGCGTTCACTATCGTCAGCAACACGAAAAGTCAGCAGCATATACACGTGTAATTATATATACGTGTAATTCGATCCAGAAACACCACAGTTTTGAGATAACTTCAGAAGAGGCTACATATCTTGTCAAGTATCTCTTTGAAAACGTAATATTAATATTACAAATAAACACTATCTTTAGTAATTGAGCATGAGGGGTGTTTTTATTTCACCGACCACCAAATTAATAATGGTGCTGCTGCTGGTGACCATCACCACGGGACTGGAGTCTTCATCGGTGCTTCCATTGATGAAGAAAACAGATTCTGGTATAATTTTGAAATGATTCAAATAAAATAAAGGTCAATCTAATGCATAACTGTTTTAATCAGAATCAGCGATTCCCTCATCTGATGGCAATAACCCTTCATTGGTATATATAAACAATTAAAACAAATTTGTTGTCAAGTACCTGAAGTGGCACTGTAATCATGCAATTGATTCGCAGGAAAGTCTCGTTGATTCACGATTCAAGCAGCTTGCGATTGATCTACAAGGGCAAGTTGACGAGCTCAAGCACAAAGTCGTCAGACTTGAGTCTACTAATGACCAAAGAGCAAACAAGGACCATCGTCAAGCTGCTGGAAAACAGAAAAGGCAGGCAAAGCAGGGCTCATTACCTGTTTGTAAAAGTAGCAGCTCACTTTGCACTTACTATCACCCCGACCATCCCGATGCTCGCCCCCTAAAGGGCAACTCTTACGGAGTCGCAGCAGAAAGCAATAACGAAATGGTTCAAGATCAATCGAACAACGTCAAGATAGGAATGCCGACGAGTTGTAAAGACCTTCAACTACTTGGACACAAATTGAACGGCTTCTATTCTGTTAAAGCATCTCAACCCAATAATTTAAAAGGAACGAAGATGGAGACCATTTACTGTGATTTCCAATCAAAATTAAACGGTTAATAGCGATCTTATATTAAACATTTATTGTCATATTAATATGCTAATGATAATTTTGATTGGGGTTTTTACATGTAGGAAAAGGGCAACTGGAAAGTAGGATTGGTGTCCTCGATGTCAAATCTTCATTGGTTCAATTCAACGTTCAAAGAGAGGGAGGTTCAGTGAACCCAGGGCAAAGGGTAATATTTACGAAACAAACTCTTAATGTCGGCAATGGTTTTGATTGGTCTAGTCAAATATTTCGAGCCCCGCTCACTGGTTCTTACTTCTTTTCTGTTTCGGGAACGAAAAATGCTGCTGGTAATTTTAATAGCACTAGAGCTGCTATCAGTATTCTCGTTAATAGGGAATCTATTGGCGAAGCTGTGAGTTCTGATTACACCGAGTTTGGTGGGTTTTCCTGTCAGGTCATTATAAAACTCAATGCCACTGATAAGGTAGAATTATTGATGCATATGGGGAAAACTTATAGTATATATTTTAATGGCTGGCTCGTGGATGAGGATCTCACCATTTGATATCTCTAATATTAATTCTGCTGACGACTTATTCCCCGGTACAATGATCAACCATACTAATCACAGTTAATATAATATAAATTTTTTGGTCTAAGGAAAATATGAATATATGCAATAAATGGGAAAGCAACATAACGATGTAGCTGTGTTTTATTTACTCATTTAAGCTGATCTAAATCATATGATTAAATAATATATCAGTGTGATTAATTTATAATTTACAAGTTCTTAATATTTTTCCATCACGACCTCATTATACATAGAAAAAAATTATACGAGAATATAACTTATTTTGAGTGCAGGATCATTTGAAACACCGTCCGATATACTGTGTATCATGTAAAAGTAAAAAAAAAATGTTGAGATGTAAAATATTGAAAATATTATAATTACTTTTCCAATTAATGGCGGGAACTTCAGTGAAACAATCTTCATCATTGATTGAAGATTTATTTCGCGCGTTATTTGACATCTACCTATTGAAATCTTAGATTCAATCAAAACTAATCATAAGAAAAAATCTATAAGGTTTTAAATTGAAGTACGCTTTGCTTACTCGAAATGGTAGCTATCCCTGCTAATTATAGTGCTATCTCTAAGAATGATTACTCAGAAGGAAACAAAATTTGTCATAGAATCATTAATTGATTGACTCGGTAAAGAGAGTACACTTACTAATTACTTTTTTACTAATTTACCAAGTTAATAATAATATGTAGTTGTTTACGTGACCATAAGTTAAATCCAATTGGCAACGCAGGCAGATTTCATGTCATCGCTGTTTTGAATGTTTTCGTCTGCTCCATGTCTGTCACGTCAATCACGATCATCACGATTCCTTTTCCTCTTTAAAAAAGTTTCATCAAATTCTTCTTCGTTTTATTTCAAACATTTCCAGTACAGAAAATTAAGGTGAGGAGATTGAGAGCTATTTAGCATTTACTTTACTATTATTGTACTGTTTTTAATTTCTCTTCCTAGAATTATTGAAATGAATGTTCTTCCAGAGTCTATGGTCAATGGAGATCATGTCCTGACCAATGTTAATGGGAAAAATTCAGCATTCAACCAGGGTGACCGTGAAAACCAAGCATTGATCACCAACATTAACAAGAAGAGGAAGCATGAAGAGTCTGAGGATTCATCAACGGGGGAGCCAATCGTTGAAATAGCCAAAGTCAGCTACAAGAATTTCTTCATCACCATTTTCACCGAGGATGTCATGAACCCCAAAAGATTCTTTTTTGAGCCCTTGGTACTCCTGGATCCAAAGAGCATCATCAGCGAATCACATGGGTTCCTCCAACAGGATGTTGTCTGCCTTACCACTCAAATGTGGAACCCTGAAATCCGTTCCAAAGTCCTCGATCGACTTCGATCCCTCCCCCGTCTTTCCAACTTGAAAGTGCACGAAGGCGACATCTACGTGCTGCCCTTTGAAGAGGTTCAGCTGGTCCACAAACCGGGCAGCAATGGCAACATTCACCAATCAATCCGGCTGCTGGATGAGCCGAAACAGTACCACAGACTTAGCGAGTCACTCCACTTCTATACCTGCTCTGCGATTCAACCCCTACTGCAAACGCTTTCGCCGAAGATTTTCGCCGGAATCCTGATTTTCTTTTGGAAAACTCGAAACTGGCTCTTGAGTGCCGTGGTCTCTCTCTCGGCTATCCTATTGGAAATTGACCAAATTTCAAAGACAATGTGGCCATTTCTCAGAATGCTACTGTTAATCAAGGTATCATTTTCAATACTTTTATAGAATTTTTTTTTTAAATAATCCCTCTTTATATTTTTAGATCTTGTCGAAATGCAGCGTCTTTCACGTAACATTGCTATATTTTTTTTATGATTTTAAGTGTCATCTGATTGTATTTTTACTATTTATACTCTAGATCTAGAAGCAGAGCTTGGAAAACGGAAAGGGCTGTCTTTCATCCCCGTCTTTTCCGTCTCCGAGTGCACCAATCCGGATGAAGAGAACTGCCAATTTTTTGCCTATTCCACCTTCGAGCACGAGACGAATACTGACTACGGTGATTTTGATCTCTCGGAGGGACTCTTCACCGTCAAAACGGCTGGAATTTATCAATTCAATTTCAGCAGTGCCGTCCTCCTTGATTCCATCAGTACTGGTCCCGGTAGTGGCTCTGATGCCCACTTCTTCGAGCTTATAGTGGACAACGTGATGAAAGCTTTTTATCGTATCAGAATGGCCTCGGATGAAGAGAACGGATATTTCCCCTCCTTCAGCATCTCTGCACTTTTGCAGCTGGTGCCTGGTCAAAAAGTGGGCGTTCAGCAAATAGAAGGCATGCCCTTGGAGCGCGGAAACGATACTACTAAATTTACTGGCCTCTTTTTGACTTTGTCGTAAAGTCATACATTGCGGATGTCAATATTTCTGTCCCACTGTCATCTTTTGTTTGAAGCATTTCAGTTAAATACAAGCGGTTTTTCTCCAGCAGATTAACGCAGAGTGTGCATTTTGGCAGATAGAATTTTTTTCAGTTGGTAAATAAGTGCGTTGTCCGGTGATTGCTCGAGCAGAAAAAGAAGGAATTCGCTTTGAAAAGTACGAATATACTTATTTTCGTGTTGAATACAAAAATCGGTTGTATTAATAGCCGCAGTTACACTTTAAAAATTAAAACATTCAGTGAAAAATTGGCTATATTATACTTAAAACATAGAATAATGTGACTAATAACATTTGAGAAGGTAATTTACGTGACTATTAAATATATCTACAAACTATGGTAACACATTCGTCGCCGCTTTATTGTTAAAAGAAACTAAGCTAAATATAAAAAAATGATCAAAATTTAGTATTTTGTGAAGCACTTTCTCCAGATCCAGGTTTACAGCGACGAGATAAAATTTCGATCAGCACAGTAAAAACTTTTTACATTCGTGGCTCGCGCCCAGCAATACAACGTGAAATCATCGGTAAAAAGATTAAGATAGTAAAGCGAGCTTTTCTGCTCGCGGTTAATAGGATAATTCAGACTTCGCCTGAATTAATCAACAAGATTTGATGGATTTCGATTATGGTAATGTGATCATGAAAGAGAAAAAAAAATCTATGAAGAATGGAAGTAGATTATCTGGAATATTTTGTGTCGGTAACTAGATAATTATGGGTATAGAAGTGAATGGTTTGACCAAATGTAATGGATAAATGCATTTAGTCAATTGTAAAGGAATGTACTCTTCATCATTGGTTTTTCCACTGACAGGAATTATGTGTAATGTACGCATGATTTTGAATATAATCCATCGAAACGCAATCTAACGTAACTAAAACTCTCCGCTATGCCAGTTTCTTTCGTCACGTGACGTAAACGTATTGGAGATTTAAAATGATATGACATGATTGTCACTCATATATCTTTTAATTGGTTAATAGGCTATAATTAATATATTGATAGGTTTGCAAAAATTAAATTTGAAAAGTGATGGTAGTCATAGAGCGAAATACTCTTGAAACTTGAAAGACAGATGAACTTGTCTGCATGAATGCTGTCATAGATGTACAGTACTAGCTGTGCTGCACAATCAGCTTATAAGCTAAAGGGTTAAAGAGCGCTTCAAGTAAAAAAAAGGCCTCCTGGCACTCAAATCTACAGAAAATCACTGAAGCAACTGTGCGGAAATACAAACTAAAAGAGATAAAATTATGAAGTTTGCATTCTTTGATTGTTATTATTAACGTGGATTCTACTTGTCACCACTACCTTTTGAATACAAGCAGACGAATTCAAGAAAAAACAACAACATCTGGTTGCTAGGTAACGAATTGATGCTAACTTGTCGGTAATTAATAAAAACAATATCTTTAACTATAATAACGATGAAAAGTAAAAATACAATAATTAGAAACACGGAATTCCCTATCGAATGAGCTATAAAATATTATTAGGAAAAATCCCAATTAGACAAAAACAGCCTGGACAGGAAACTGCCGGACAGCCGGAGGGTTCCGAAAAAGATTGGAAAGACTATATACTGCAGATAAGGATTCATATGGCCCCAAGGAAAATGCATAGCAGGGAAATGACATATTAGGCTCGCTTCGCTCGCAATTAATGTAGTAATACGTAAATATATACTGTAACCTATTTTCTATATCTGCTTAGAGCTGGTCTAAGCAATCCAAAATACTTGCTTAGAGCTACTCTAAGCAATCCAGAATACTTGCTTAGAGCTACTCTAAGCAATTTTCTATATTTGCTTAGAGCTGGTCTAAGCAATCCCAAATACTTGCTTAGAGCTACTCTAAGTAATTTTCTATATTTGCTTAGAGCTGGTCTAAGCAATCCCAAATACTTGCTTAGAGCTGGTCTAAGCAATCCTAAATACTTGCTTAGAGATACTGCAGCATAATCGCCTTTTGCTTAGAGCTACTCTAAGCAATTTTCTATATTTGCTTAGAGCTGGTCTAAGCAATCCCAAATAATTGCTTAGAGCTACTCTAAGCAATTTTCTATATTTGCTTGGAGCTACTCTAAGCAATTTTCTATATTTGCTTGGAGCTACTTTAAGCAATTTTCCATATTTGCTTAGAGCATATTTGCTTAAAGCTGGTATAAGCAATCCCAAATGTTTGCTTAGATCTACTCTAAGCAATTTTCCATATTTGCTTAGAACTGGTCTAAGCAATCCCAAATACTTGCTTAAAGCTACTCTAAGCAATTTTCTATATTTGCTTAGAGCTACTTTAAGCAATTTTCTTTATTTGCTTAGAACTGGTCTAAGCAATCCCAAATATTTGCTTAAAGCTGATTCAAGCAATCCCAAATGTTTGCTTAGAGCTACTCTAAGCAATTTTCTATATTTGCTTAGAGCTACTTTAGGCAATTTTCCATATTTGCTAAGAGCTGGTCTAAGCAATTCCCAAATATTTGCTTAGAGCTGGTCTAAGCAATCCCAAATACTTGCTTAGAGCTACTCTAAGCAATTTTCTATATTTGCTTACAGCTGGTCTAAGCAATCCCAAATATTTGCTTAAAGCTGGTCTAAGCAATCCGAAATGTTTGCTTAGAGCTACTCTAAGCAATTTTCTATATTTGTATAGAGCTACTTTAAGCAATTTTCCATATCTTCTTAGAGCTTGTCTAAGCAATCCCAAATACTTGCTTAGAGCTACTCTAAGCAATTTTCTATATTTGCTTAGAGCTGGTCTAAGCAATCCCAAATATTAGCTTAAAGCTGGTCTAAGCAATCCCAAATGTTTGCTAAGAGCTGGTCTAAGCAATCCCAAATATTTGCTTAAAGCTACTTTTAGCAATTTTCCATATTTGCTTAGAGCTGGTCTAAGCAATCCCGAATACTTGCTTAGAGCTGGTCTAAGCAATCCCAAATATTTGCTTAAAGCTGGTCTAAGCAATCCCAAATGTTTGCTTAGAGCTGGTCTAAGCAATCCCAAATATTTGCTTAAAGATGGTCTAAGCAATCCCAAATGTTTGCTTAGAGCTACTCTAAGCAATTTTCTATATTTGCTTAGAGCTACTTTAAGCAATTTCCATATTTGCTTAGAGCTGGTCTAAGCAATCCCAAATACTTGCTTAGAGCTACTCTAAGAAATTTTCTATATTTGCTTAGAGCTGGTCTAAGCAATCCCAAATACTTGCTTAGAGCTACTCTAAGCAATTTTCTATATTTGCTTAGAGCTGGTCTAAGCAATCCCAAATATTTGCTTAAAGCTGGTCTAAGCAATCCCAAATTTTTGCTTAGAGCTACTCTAAGCAATTTTCTATATTTGCTTAGAGCTACTTTAAGCAATTTTCCATATTTTCTTAGAGCTGGTCTAAGCAATCCCAAATACTTGCTTAGAGCTACTTTAAGCAATTTTCCATATTTGCTTAGAGCTGGTCTAAGCAATCCCAAATACTTGCTTAGAGCTACTCTAAGCAATTTTCTATATTTGCTTAGAGCTGGTCTAAGCAATCCCAAATACTTGTTTAGAGCTACTCTAAGCAATGTTCTATATTTGCTTAGAGCTGGTCTAAGCAATCTCAAATATTTGCTTAAAGCTGGTCTAAGCAATCCCAAATGTTTGCTTAGAGCTACTCTAAGCAATTTTTTTTATTTGCTTAGAGCTACTTGAAGCAATTTTCCATATTTGCTTAGAGCATATTTGCTTAGAGCTGGTCTAAGCAATCCCAAATGTTTGCTTAGATCTTCTCTAAGCAATTTTCTATATTTGCTTAGAGCTACTTTAAGCAATTTTCTATATTTGCTTAAAACTGGTCTAAGCAATCCCAAATATTTTCTTAAAGCTGATTCAAGCAATCCCAAATGTTTGCTTAGAGCTACTCTAAGCAATTTTCTATATTTGCTTAGAGCTGGTCTAAGCAATCCCAAATACTTGCTTAGAGCTACTCTAAGCAATTTTCTATTTTTGATTAGAGCTGGTCTAAGCAATTTTCTATATTTGCTTAGAGCTGGTCTAAGCAATCCCAAATGTTTGCTTAGAGCTATTCTAAGCAATTTTCTATATTTGCTTAGAGCTACTTTAAGCAATTTTCCATATTTGCTTAGAGCTGGTCTAAGCAATCCCAAATACCTGCTTAGAGCTACTCTAAGGAATTTTCTATATTTTTTTAGAGCTACTTTAAGCAATTTTCCATATTTGCTTAGAGCTACTTTAAGAAATTTTCCATATTTGCTTAGAGCTGGTCTAAGCAATCCCAAATACTTGCTTAGAGCTACTCTAAGCAATTTTATATATTTGCTTAGAGCTACTTTAAGAAATTTTCCATATTTGCTTAGAGCTGGTCTAAGCAATCCCAAATACTTGCTTAGAGCTACTCTAAGCAATTTTCTATATTTGCTTAGAGCTGGTCTTTGCAATCCCAAATATTTGCTTAAAGCTGGTCTAAGCAATCCCAAATGTTTGCTTAGAGCTACTCTAAGTAATTTTCTATATTTTTTTAGAGCTACTCGAAGCAATTTTCCATATTTGCTTAGAGCTGGTCTAAGCAATCCCAAATACTTGCTTAGAGCTACTCTAAGCAATTTTCTATATTTGCTTAGAGCTGGTCTAAGCAATCCCAAATATTTGCTTAAAGCTGCTCTAAGCAATCCCAAATTTTTGCTTAGAGCTACTCTAAGCAATTTTCTATATTTGCTTAGAGCTAGTTTAAGCAATTTTCCATATTTGCTAAGAGCTGGTCTAAGCAATTTTCTATATATTTTTAGAGCTACTCTAAGCAATTTTCTATATTTGCTTAGAGCTGGTCTAAGCATTCCCAAATATTTGCTTAAAGCTGGTCTAAGCGATCCCAAATACTTGCTTAGAGCTACTCTAAGCAATTTTCCATATTTGCTTAGAGCTGGTCTAAGCAATCCCAAATACTTGCTTAGAGCTACTTTAAGCAATTTTCCATATTTGCTTAGAGCTGGTCTAAGCAATCCCAAATACTTGCTTAGAGCTACTCTAAGCAATTTTCTATATTTGCTTAGAGCTGGTCTAAGCAATCCCAAATACTTGTTTAGAGCTACTCTAAGCAATTTTCTATATTTGCTTAGAGCTGGTCTAAGCAATCTCAAATATTTGCTTAAAGCTGGTCTAAGCAATCCCAAATGTTTGCTTAGAGCTACTCTAAGCAATTTTTTTTATTTGCTTAGAGCTACTTTAAGCAATTTTCTATATTTGCTTAGAGCTGGTCTAAGCAATCTCAAATATTTGCTTAAAGCTGGTCTAAGCAATCCCAAATACTTGCTTAGAGCTACTTTAAGCAATTTTCCATATTTGCTTAGAGCTGGTCTAAGCAATCCCAAATATTTGCTTAGAGCTGGTCTAAGCAATCCCAAATGTTTGCTTAGAGCTACTCTAAGCAATTTTCTATATTTGCTTAGAGCTACTTTAAGCAATTTTCCATATTTTCTTAGAGCTGGTCTAAGCAATCCCAAATACTTGCTTAGAGCTACTTTAAGCAATTTTCCATATTTGCTTAGAGCTGGTCTAAGCAATCCCAAATACTTGCTTAGAGCTACTCTAAGCAATTTTCTATATTTGCTTAGAGCTGGTCTAAGCAATCCCAAATACTTGTTTAGAGCTATTCTAAGCAATTTTCTATATTTGCTTAGAGCTGGTCTAAGCAATCTCAAATATTTGCTTAAAGCTGGTCTAAGCAATCCCAAATGTTTGCTTAGAGCTACTCTAAGCAATTTTTTTTATTTGCTTAGAGCTACTTTAAGCAATTTTCCATATTTGCTTAGAGCATATTTGCTTAAAGCTGGTATAAGCAATCCCAAATGTTTGCTTAGATCTTCTCTAAGCAATTTTCTATATTTGCTTAGAGCTACTTTAAGCAATTTTCTGTATTTGCTTAGAACTGGTCTAAGCAATCCCAAATATTTTCTTAAAGCTGATTCAAGCAATCCCAAATGTTTGCTTAGAGCTACTCTAAGCAATTTTCTATATTTGCTTGGAGCTACTCTAAGCAATTTTCAATATTTGCTTAGAGCTACTTTAGGCAATTTTCCATATTTGCTTAGAGCTTGTCTAAGCAATCCCAAATACTTGCTTAGAGC
Source organism: Chydorus sphaericus (assembly GCA_030141595.1). Lineage (NCBI taxonomy): Eukaryota > Metazoa > Arthropoda > Branchiopoda > Diplostraca > Chydoridae > Chydorus > Chydorus sphaericus. The sequence continues at coordinate 4,658,709 of CM057932.1, forward strand.
TACTCTAAGCAATTTTCTATATTTGCTTAGAGCTGGTCTAAGCAATCCCAAATACTTGCTTAGAGCTACTCTAAGCAATTTTCTATTTTTGATTAGAGCTGGTCTAAGCAATTTTCTATATTTGCTTAGAGCTGGTCTAAGCAATCCCAAATGTTTGCTTAGAGCTATTCTAAGCAATTTTCTATATTTGCTTAGAGCTGGTCTAAGCAATCCCAAATATTTGCTTAGAGCTGGTCTAAGCAATCCCAAATGTTTGCTTAGAGCTACTCTAAGCAATTTTCTATAATTGCTTAGAGCTGGTCTAAGCATTTCCAAATATTTGCTTAAAGCTGGTCTAAGCAATCCCAAATACTTGCTTAGAGCTACTTTAAGCAATTTTCCATATTTGCTTAGAGCTGGTCTAAGCAATCCCAAATACTTGCTTAGAGCTACTCTAAGCAATTTTCTATATTTGCTTAGAGCTGGTCTAAGCAATCCCAAATACTTGTTTAGAGCTACTCTAAGCAATTTTCTATATTTGCTTAGAGCTGGTCTAAGCAATCTCAAATATTTGCTTAAAGCTGGTCTAAGCAATCCCAAATGTTTGCTTAGAGCTACTCTAAGCAATTTTTTTTATTTGCTTAGAGCTACTTTAAGCAATTTTCCATATTTGCTTAGAGCATATTTGTTTAAAGCTGGTATAAGCAATCCCAAATGTTTGCTTAGATCTTCTCTAAGCAATTTTCTATATTTGCTTAGAGCTACTTTAAGCAATTTTCTATATTTGCTTAGAACTGGTCTAAGCAATCCCAAATATTTTCTTAAAGCTGATTCAAGCAATCCCAAATGTTTGCTTAGAGCTACTCTAAGCAATTTTCTATATTTGCTTGGAGCTACTCTAAGCAATTTTCAATATTTGCTTAGAGCTACTTTAGGCAATTTTCCATATTTGCTTAGAGCTTGTCTAAGCAATCCCAAATACTTGCTTAGAGCTACTCTAAGCAATTTTCTATATTTGCTTAGAGCTGGTCTAAGCAATCCCAAATACTTGCTTAGAGCTACTCTAAGCAATTTTCTATTTTTGATTAGAGCTGGTCTAAGCAATTTTCTATATTTGCTTAGAGCTGGTCTAAGCAATCCCAAATGTTTGCTTAGAGCTATTCTAAGCGATTTTCTATATTTGCTTAGAGCTGGTCTAAGCAATCCCAAATATTTGCTTAGAGCTGGTCTAAGCAATCCCAAATGTTTGCTTAGAGCTACTCTAAGCAATTTTCTATAATTGCTTAGAGCTGGTCTAAGCATTTCCAAATATTTGCTTAAAGCTGGTCTAAGCAATCCCAAATACTTGCTTAGAGCTACTCTAAGCAATTTTTTATATTTGCTTAGAGCTGGTCTAAGCAATTTTCTATATTTGCTTAGAGCTGGTCTAAGCAATCCCAAATGTTTGCTTAGAGCAATAGAGCTATTCTAAGCAATTTTCTATATTTGCTTAGAGCTACTTTAAGCAATTTTCCATATTTGCTTAGAGCTGGTCTAAGCAATCCCAAATGTTTGCTTAGAGCTACTCTAAGCAATTTTCTATATTTGCTTAGAGCTGGTCTAAGCATTCCCAAATATTTGCTTAAAGCTGGTCTAAGCAATCATAAATGTTTGCATAGAGCTACTCTAAGCAATTTTCTATATTTGCTTAGAGCTACTTTAAGAAATTTTCCATATTTGCTTAGAGCTGGTCTAAGCAATCCCAAATATTTGCTTAGAGCTGGTCTAAGCAATCCCAAATACTTGCTTAGAGCTACTCTAAGCAATTTTCTATATTTGCTTAGAGCTGGTCTAAGCAATCCCAAATACCTGCTTAGAGCTACTCTAAGCAATTTTCTATATTTTTTTAGAGCTACTTTAAGCAATTTTCCATATTTGCTTAGAGCTGGTCTAAGCAATCCCAAATACTTGCTTAGAGCTGGTCTAAGCAATCCCAAATACTTGCTTAGAGCTACTCTAAGCAATTTTCTATATTTGCTTAGAGCTGGTCTAAGCAATCCCAAATATTTGCTTAAAGCTGGTCTAAGCAATCCCAAATGTTTGCATAGAGCTACTCTAAGCAATTTTCTATATTTGCTTAGAGCTCCTTTAAGAAATTTTCCATATTTGCTTAGAGCTGGTCTAAGCAATCCCAAATATTTGCTTAGAGCTGGTCTAAGCAATCCCAAATGTTTGCTTAGAGCTACTCTAAGCAATTTTCTATATTTGCTTAGAGCTGGTCTAAGCAATCCCAAATATTTGCTTAAAGCTGGTCTAAGCAATCCCAAATACTTGCTTAGAGCTACTCTAAGCAATTTTCTATATTTGCTTAGAGCTGGTCTAAGCAATTTTCTATATTTGCTTAGAGCTGGTCTAAGCAATCCCAAATGTTTGCTTAGAGCTATTCTAAGCAATTTTCTATATTTGCTTAGAGCTACTTTAAGCAATTTTCCATATTTGCTTAGAGCTGGTCTAAGCAATCCCAAATACTTGCTTAGAGCTACTCTAAGCAATTTTCTATATATTTTTAGAGCTACTCTAAGCAATTTTCCATATTTGCTTAGAGATGGTCTAAGCAATCCCAAATACTTGCTTAGAGCTACTCTAAGCAATTTTCTATATTTTTTTAGAGCTACTTTAAGCAATTTTACATATTCGCTTAGAGCTGGTCTAAGCAATCCCAAATACTTGCTTAGAGCTACTCTAAGCAATTTTCTATATTTGCTTAGAGCTGGTCTAAGCAATCCCAAATACCTGCTTAGAGCTACTCTAAGGAATTTTCTATATTTTTTTAGAGCTACTTTAAGCAATTTTCCATATTTGCTTAGAGCTGGTCTAAGCAATCCCAAATACTTGCTTAGAGCTACTCTAAGCAATTTTCTATATTTGCTTAGAGCTGGTCTAAGCAATCCCAAATATTTGCTTAAAGCTGGTCTAAGCAATCCCAAATGTTTGCTTAAAGCTGGTCAAAGCAATCCCAAATACCTGCTTAGAGCTACTCTAAGGAATTTTCTATATTTTTTTAGAGCTACTTTAAGCAATTTTCCATATTTGCTTAGAGCTGGTCTAAGCAATCCCAAATACTTGCTTAGAGCTACTCTAAGCAATTTTCTATATTTTCTTAGAGCTGGTCTAAGCATTCCCAAATATTTGCTTAAAGCTGGTCTAAGCAATCCCAAATACTTGCTTAGAGCTACTCTAAGCAATTTTCTATATTTGCTTAGAGCTGGTCTAAGCAATCCCAAATACTTGTTTAGAGCTACTTTAAGCGATTTTCCATATTTGCTTAGAGCTGGTCTAAGCAATCCCAAATACCTGCTTAGAGCTACTCTAAGGAATTTTCTATATTTTTTTAGAGCTACTTTAAGCAATTTTCCATATTTGCTTAGAGCTGGTCTAAGCAATCCCAAATACTTGCTTAGAGCTACTCTAAGCAATTTTCTATATTTGCTTAGAGCTGGTCTAAGCAATCCCAAATATTTGCTTAAAGCTGGTCTAAGCAATCCCAAATGTTTGCTTAAAGCTGGTCTAAGCAATCCCAAATATTTGCTTAGAGCTTGTCAAAGCAATCCCAAATACTTGCTAAGAGCTACTCTAAGCAATTTTCTATATTTGCTTAGAGCTGGTCTAAGCATTCCCAAATATTTGCTTAAAGCTGGTCTAAGCAATCCCAAATACTTGCTTAGAGCTACTCTAAGCAATTTTCTATATTTGCTTAGAGCTGGTCTAAGCAATTTTTTATATTTGCTTAGAGCTGGTCTAAGCAATCCCAAATGTTTGCTTAGAGCTATTCTAAGCAATTTTCTATATTTGCTTAGAGCTACTTTAAGCAATTTTCCATATTTGCTTAGAGCTGGTCTAAGCAATCCCAAATACTTGCTTAGAGCTACTCTAAGCAATTTTCTATATATTTTTAGAGCTACTCTAAGCAATTTTCCATATTTGCTTAGAGATGGTCTAAGCAATCCCAAATACTTGCTTAGAGCTACTCTAAGCAATTTTCTATATTTTTTTAGAGCTACTTTAAGCAATTTTACATATTCGCTTAGAGCTGGTCTAAGCAATCCCAAATACTTGCTTAGAGCTACTCTAAGCAATTTTCTATATTTGCTTAGAGCTGGTCTAAGCAATCCCAAATACCTGCTTAGAGCTACTCTAAGGAATTTTCTATATTTTTTTAGAGCTACTTTAAGCAATTTTCCATATTTGCTTAGAGCTGGTCTAAGCAATCCCAAATACTTGCTTAGAGCTACTCTAAGCAATTTTCTATATTTGCTTAGAGCTGGTCTAAGCAATCCCAAATATTTGCTTAAAGCTGGTCTAAGCAATCCCAAATGTTTGCTTAAAGCTGGTCAAAGCAATCCCAAATACCTGCTTAGAGCTACTCTAAGGAATTTTCTATATTTTTTTAGAGCTACTTTAAGCAATTTTCCATATTTGCTTAGAGCTGGTCTAAGCAATCCCAAATACTTGCTTAGAGCTACTCTAAGCAATTTTCTATATTTGCTTAGAGCTGGTCTAAGCATTCCCAAATATTTGCTTAAAGCTGGTCTAAGCAATCCCAAATACTTGCTTAGAGCTACTCTAAGCAATTTTCTATATTTGCTTAGAGCTGGTCTAAGCAATCCCAAATACCTGCTAAGAGCTACTCTAAGGAATTTTCTATATTTTTTTAGAGCTACTTTAAGCAATTTTCCATATTTGCTTAGAGCTGGTCTAAGCAATCCCAAATACTTGCTTAGAGCTACTCTAAGCAATTTTCTATATTTGCTTAGAGCTGGTCTAAGCAATCCCAAATATTTGCTTAAAGCTGGTCTAAGCAATCCCAAATGTTTGCTTAAAGCTGGTCTAAGCAATCCCAAATATTTGCTTAGAGCTTGTCAAAGCAATCCCAAATACTTGCTAAGAGCTACTCTAAGCAATTTTCTATATTTGCTTAGAGCTGGTCTAAGCATTCCCAAATATTTGCTTAAAGCTGGTCTAAGCAATCCCAAATACTTGCTTAGAGCTGGTCTAAGCAATCCCAAATACTTGCTTAGAGCTACTCTAAGCAATTTTCTATATTTGCTTAGAGCTGGTCTAAGCATTCCCAAATATTTGCTTAGAGCTGGTCTAAGCAATCCCAAATACTTGCTTAGAGCTACTCTAAGCAATTTTCTATATTTGCTTAGAGCTGGTCTAAGCATTCCCAAATATTTGCTTAGAGCTGGTCTAAGCAATCCCAAATGTTTGCTTAGAGCTACTCTAAGCAATTTTCTATATTTGCTTAGAGCTGGTCTAAGCAATCCCAAATACTTGCTTAGAGCTACTCTAAGCAATTTTCTATATTTGCTTAGAGCTACTTTAAGAAATTTTCTATATTTGCTTAGAGCTGGTCTAAGCATTCCCAAATATTTGCTTAGAGCTGGTCTAAGCAATCCCAAATGTTTGCTTAGAGCTACTCTAAGCAATTTTCTATATTTGCTTAGAGCTGGTCTAAGCAATCCCAAATATTTGCTTAGAGCTACTCTAAGCAATTTTCTATATTTGCTTAGAGCTACTTTAAGAAATTTTCCATATTTGCTAAGAGCTGGTCTAAGCAATCCCAAATACTTGCTTAGAGCTACTCTAAGCAATTTTCTATATTTGCTTAGAGCTGGTCTAAGCAATCCCAAATATTTGCTTAAAGCTGGTCTAAGCAATCCCAAATGTTTGCTTAGAGCTACTCTAAGCAATTTTCTATATTTTTTAGAGCTACTCTAAGCAATTTTCTATATTTGCTTAGAGCTGGTCTAAGCATTCCCAAATATTTGCTTAAAGCTGGTCTAAGCAATCCCAAATACTTTCTTAGAGCTACTCTAAGCAATTTTCTATATTTGCTTAGAGCTACTTTAAGAAATTTTCCATATTTGCTTAGAGCTGGTCTAAGCAATCCCAAATACTTGCTTAGAGCTACTCTAAGCAATTTTCTATATTTGCTTAGAGCTGGTCTAAGCAATCCCAAATATTTGCTTAGAGCTGGTCTAAGCAATCCCAAATGTTTGCTTAGAGCTACTCTAAGCAATTTTCTATCTTTGCCTAGAGCTGGTCTAAGCATTCCCAAATATTTGCTTAAAGCTGGTCTAAGCAATCCCAAATACTTTCTTAGAGCTACTCTAAGCAATTTTCTATATTTGCTTAGAGCTACTTTAAGCAATTTTCCATATTTGCTTAGAGCTGGTCTAAGCAATCCCAAATACTTGCTTAGAGCTACTCTAAGCAATTTTCTATATTTGCTTAGAGCTGGTCTAAGCAATCCCAAATATTTGCTTAAAGCTGGTCTAAGCAATCCCAAATGTTTGCTTAAAGCTGGTCTAAGCAATCCCAAATATTTGCTTAGAGCTGGTCAAAGCAATCCCAAATACTTGCTAAGAGCTACTCTAAGCAATTTTCTATATTTGCTTAGAGCTGGTCTAAGCATTCCCAAATATTTGCTTAAAGCTGGTCTAAGCAATCCCAAATACTTGCTTAGAGCTACTCTAAGCAATTTTCTATATTTGCTTAGAGCTGGTCTAAGCAATCCCAAATATTTGCTTAGAGCTGGTCTAAGCAATCCCAAATACTTGCTTAGAGCTACTCTAAGCAATTTTCTATATTTGCTTAGAGCTGGTCTAAGCAATCCCAAATACTTGCTTAGAGCTACTTTAAGCGATTTTCCATATTTGCTTAGAGCTGGTCTAAGCAATCCCAAATACCTGCTTAGAGCTACTCTAAGGAATTTTCTATATTTTTTTAGAGCTACTTTAAGCAATTTTCCATATTTGCTTAGAGCTGGTCTAAGCAATCCCAAATACTTGCTTAGAGCTACTCTAAGCAATTTTCTATATTTGCTTAGAGCTGGTCTAAGCAATCCCAAATATTTGCTTAAAGCTGGTCTAAGCAATCCCAAATGTTTGCTTAAAGCTGGTCTAAGCAATCCCAAATATTTGCTTAGAGCTGGTCAAAGCAATCCCAAATACTTGCTAAGAGCTACTCTAAGCAATTTTCTATATTTGCTTAGAGCTGGTCTAAGCATTCCCAAATATTTGCTTAAAGCTGGTCTAAGCAATCCCAAATACTTGCTTAGAGCTACTCTAAGCAATTTTCTATATTTGCTTAGAGCTGGTCTAAGCAATCCCAAATATTTGCTTAGAGCTGGTCTAAGCAATCACAAATACTTGCTTAGAGCTACTCTTAGCAATTTTCTATATTTGCTTAGAGCTGGTCTAAGCATTCCCAAATATTTGCTTAGAGCTGGTCTAAGCAATCCCAAATGTTTGCTTAGAGCTACTCTAAGCAATTTTCTATATTTGCTTAGAGCTGGTCTAAGCAATCCCAAATATTTGCTTAGAGCTACTCTAAGCAATTTTCTATATTTGCTTAGAGCTACTTTAAGAAATTTTCCATATTTGCTTAGAGCTGGTCTAAGCAATCCCAAATACTTGCTTAGAGCTACTCTAAGCAATTTTCTATATTTGCTTAGAGCTGGTCTAAGCAATCCCAAATATTTGCTTAAAGCTGGTCTAAGCAATCCCAAATGTTTGCTTAGAGCTACTCTAAGCAATTTTCTATATTTTTTAGAGCTACTCTAAGCAATTTTCTATATTTGCTTAGAGCTGGTCTAAGCATTCCCAAATATTTGCTTAAAGCTGGTCTAAGCAATCCCAAATACTTTCTTAGAGCTACTCTAAGCAATTTTCTATATTTGCTTAGAGCTACTTTAAGAAATTTTCCATATTTGCTTAGAGCTGGTCTAAGCAATCCCAAATACTTGCTTAGAGCTACTCTAAGCAATTTTCTATATTTGCTTAGAGCTACTTTAAGAAATTTTCCATATTTGCTTAGAGCTGGTCTAAGCAATCCCAAATATTTGCTTAGAGCTGGTCTAAGCAATCCCAAATGTTTGCTTAGAGCTACTCTAAGCAATTTTCTATCTTTGCCTAGAGCTGGTCTAAGCATTCCCAAATATTTGCTTAAAGCTGGTCTAAGCAATCCCAAATACTTGCTTAGAGCTACTCTAAGCAATTTTCTATATTTGCTTAGAGCTGGTCTAAGCAATTTTCTATATTTGCTTAGAGCTGGTCTAAGCAATCCCAAATGTTTGCTTAGAGCTATTCTAAGCAATTTTCTATATTTGCTTAGAGCTACTTTAAGCAATTTTCTATATTTGCTTAGAGCTGGTCTAAGCAATCCCAAATGTTTGCTTAGAGCTATTCTAAGCAATTTTCTATATTTGCTTAGAGCTACTTTAAGCAATTTTCCATATTTGCTTAGAGCTGGTCTAAGCAATCCCAAATACTTGCTTAGAGCTACTCTAAGCAATTTTCTATATATTTTTAGAGCTACTCTAAGCAATTTTCCATATTTGCTTAGAGCTGGTCTAAGCAATCCCAAATACTTGCTTAGAGCTACTCTAAGCAATTTTCTATATTTGCTTAGAGCTACTTTAAGCAATTTTCCATATTTGCTTAGAGTTGGTTTAAGCAATCCCAAATACTTGCTTAGAGCTACTCTAAGCAATTTTCTATATTTGCTTAGAGCTGGTCTAAGCAATCCCAAATACTTGCTTTGAGCTACTCTAAGCAATTTTCTATATTTGCTTAGAGCTGGTCTAGGCAATCCCAAATACTTGCTTAGAGCTACTCTAAGCAATTTTCTATATTTGCTTAGAGCTACTTTTAGCAATTTTCCATATTTGCTTAGAGCTGGTCTAAGCAATCCAAATACTTGCTTAGAGCTGGTCTAAGCAATCCAAATACTTGCTTAGAGCTGGTCTAAGCAATCCCAAATGTTTGCTTAGAGCTACTCTAAGCAATTTTCTATATTTTTTTAGAGCTAATTTAAGCAATTTTCCATATTTGCTTAGAGCTGGTCTAAGCAATCCCAAATACTTGCTTAGAGCTACTCTAAGCAATTTTCTATATTTGCTTAGAGCTGGTCTAAGCAATCCCAAATGTTTGCTTAGAGCTATTCTAAGCAGTTTTCTATATTTGCTTAGAGCTACTTTAAGAAATTTTCCATATTTGCTTAGAGCTGATCTAAGCAATCCAAAATACTTGCTTAGAGCTACTCTAAGCAATTTTCTATATTTGCTTAGAGCTGGTCTAAGCAATCCCAAATACTTGCTTAGAGCTATTCTAAGCAATTTTCTATATTTGCTTAGAGCTTGTCTAAGCAATCCCAAATATTTGCTTAAAGCTGGTCTAAGCAATCCCAAATGTTTGCTTAGAGCTATTCTAAGCAATTTTCTATATTTGCTTAGAGCTGGTTTAAGCAATCCCAAATATTTGCTTAGAGCTGGTCTAAGCAATCCCAAATACTTGCTTAGAGCTACTCTAAGCAATTTTCTATATTTGCTTAGAGCTGGTCTAAGCATTCCCAAATATTTGCTTAAAGGTGGTCTAAGCAATCCCAAATGTTTGCCTAGAGCTACTCTAAGCAATTTTCTATATTTTTTTAGAGCTACTCTAAGCAATTTTCTATATTTGCTTAGAGCTGGTCTAAGCATTCCCAAATATTTGCTTAAAGCTGGTCTAAGCGATCCCAAATACTTGCTTAGAGCTACTCTAAGCAATTTTCCATATTTGCTTAGAGCTGGTCTAAGCAATCCCAAATACTTGCTTAGAGCTACTCTAAGCAATTTTCTATATTTGCTTAGAGCTGGTCTAAGCAATCCCAAATATTTGCTTAAAGCTGGTCTAAGCAATCCCAAATGTTTGCTTAGAGCTACTCTAAGCAATTTTCTATATTTTTTTAGAGCTACTCTAAGCAATTTTCCATATTTGCTTAGAGCTGGTCTAAGCAATCCCAAATACTTGCTTAGAGCTACTCTAAGCAATTTTCTATATTTGCTTAGAGCTGGTCTAAGCAATCCCAAATGTTTGCTTAGAGCTATTCTAAGCAGTTTTCTATATTTGCTTAGAGCTACTTTAAGAAATTTTCCATATTTGCTTAGAGCTGATCTAAGCAATCCAAAATACTTGCTTAGAGCTACTCTAAGCAATTTTCTATATTTGCTTAGAGCTGGTCTAAGCAATCCCAAATACTTGCTTAGAGCTATTCTAAGCAATTTTCTATATTTGCTTAGAGCTGGTCTAAGCAATCCCAAATATTTGCTTAAAGCTGGTCTAAGCAATCCCAAATGTTTGCTTAGAGCTATTCTAAGCAATTTTCTATATTTGCTTAGAGCTGGTTTAAGCAATCCCAAATATTTGCTTAGAGCTGGTCTAAGCAATCCCAAATACTTGCTTAGAGCTACTCTAAGCAATTTTCTATATTTGCTTAGAGCTGGGTTAAGCATTCCCAAATATTTGCTTAAAGCTGGTCTAAGCAATCCCAAATGTTTGCTTAGAGCTACTCTAAGCAATTTTCTATATTTTTTTAGAGCTACTCTAAGCAATTTTCTATATTTGCTTAGAGCTGGTCTAAGCATTCCCAAATATTTGCTTAAAGCTGGTCTAAGCGATCCCAAATACTTGCTTAGAGCTACTCTAAGCAATTTTCCATATTTGCTTAGAGCTGGTCTAAGCAATCCCAAATACTTGCTTAGAGCTACTCTAAGCAATTTTTTATATATTTTTAGAGCTACTCTAAGCAATTTTCCATATTTGCTTAGAGCTGGTCTAAGCAATCCCAAATACTTGCTTAGAACTACTCTAAGCAATTTTCTATATTTGCTTAGAGCTGGTCTAAGCAATCCCAAATATTTGCTTAAAGCTGGTCTAAGCAATCCCAAATGTTTGCTTAGAGCTACTCTAAGCAATTTTCTATATTTTTTTAGAGCTACTCTAAGCAATTTTCCATATTTGCTTAGAGCTGGTCTAAGCAATCCCAAATACTTGCTTAGAGCTACTATAAGCAATTTTCTATATTTGCTTAGAGCTACTTAAAGCAATTTTCCATATTTGCTTAGAGTTGGTTTAAGCAATCCCAAATACTTGCTTAGAGCTACTCTAAGCAATTTTCTATATTTGCTTAGAGCTGGTCTAAGCAATCCCAAATACTTGCTT
>CM057932.1:7676673-7770562 GCA_030141595.1 Chydorus sphaericus
GTTTTCAGATAATTTTTATATTAAAAAATTTATTACTAAATATTAAGTACCACTCCACAGCAAATATCTACATGGCTTCTGGATGCAACATCATAATCCCATAGGCTCAGCTCAGTATTCAAATCATTGGCGTTGACCATTGAGGCGGTTGTAGGAACCAGGATGAAGTTACTCACGATTATTGCTAGAAAAAACTTGGCCTGGTCCTTACCCATTTCTTATGAATGTATCAATCGGTTTTATAATAAGAAGCAAGCTTAAATGATGAGCTGTTTAATCAACATCATTTCGTACATATTTCTTAATACTAACTAAACTAATAATGGATTCTAATGTCAAATGTATCACTCATATGATGACCATCATAATTAATCATCGATAAGGTTTCCTTGCCAACAAACGACGTATAATGCACCTTTTTGTTTCTTAGGTTTATAAAATGTTTATTGTATTTGCTCGCTCATAAACTGCTTACTCATTGGTCAATACAATTCTAGATAGTTCATCATAGGAGTTCACTGTTCCTCTTCATTCACGTTTCACTCGTTGTTACAGGATAGCAGCCTTTTGAAATAGTTACACGAGCAGCAGTTAGCAGTAGACTATAATAATACACGAGAGGTCCATGGGTTCAATTAAGCTTGATGCAAGCGCTATTGTTAAAATTACTTATATACTATACACTTCATTAAGATATGGGAATGCGTGTCGTTGGAAATCAAATTGATCCAATAATGTATATAATGCCTTTCGTGGTCATATATCGCATGATTTTCAACCCTTTGCCCTATAATTATCAAATATTCTCAATCTGTGTTTTCGGAGTACCACAATTGATGAGTTGATTTGAGTATTGAATGTTATTGTCTATGCACATGAACAGATAATTTATTTATAGGCTAAATTATAATGATGAGTTTGCACTTTGCAGGTAGATAAGTAGTATTTGACATACCCTTTAATCTATAGTGGGATTTAAGGTAGATTTTAACACATTATAGCATATAAATGTTTATTTTGATACCAGCGGCGCAAAGTATTGGGTATTGTCAAAGTTTTATGAATGAGCAGATTCTAATAAAACTATAAAAATAGGGTATATATAAAAACTGTACAATATTTCATAACATCGAGTTGTATTAAGTGCAGCGGTGATCAGCGTCGCATCGTGAGAAGCTATACTGCTATAATAACATATGGATACTTATGTCATTCTTTTGGTTGCATTGTTTAAGTAGAATCTACTTATTTTAATAAGCTAAAAACTGTATTACGTTCCAGTAATTTGCTAATCAACTCAACCAAAAATGCTAGAAAGGACAAAATAAAGAGGCTCCTTAAGTTAACTAAAATCAGTTACGAATCAGATTTCTTATGTTTTGGTCGTTAATCAGATTATTCGTACATTGGCAAGGCTTCGGTTTGGAGGTTTCGAACCACAAAACCTGCTTGAAAGGCCATTCATCAATCACGACCGCTAGCTAAGTTGGAATCGCCTTCATCTGTGTCAGCAGTAAGCTGGACATATTACAACCAACATAAATCAGAACATTTAGGTTTTTTAAGGATTATTTATATATTACTTAACTACTTGTAATATGTATATTCGAGGTGTATATTATAGTTGAGAAATATGGCTTCTGAGGCTAAGTCCTCTGACTGTTGGAAGGAATAATAGGATTAGGATCAAATGCATTTCCTTTTTATCCGAAGTTGCGTGGGTTCATATGAAGAAAACGGTCGAATAATGTGACATCTAATAAACTATTTTATTCATAAATTTCTAAACAGATTTATTTTTATAATATTACACGACAAGGTTTTTAGCAGTGACACAGTTCGAAGCCAGAGGTGCAAGGAGATCATTGCCCTGTTTTGACGAACCGACAATGAATGCCACTGTTTCCCTGATTCTTTGCGACAAAGAATAACAGCAAGCAATATGCCTATTTTAAGAACAATATCAATGTGTAAAACTTCATCACGTTTATTTATTTTTTTAACCACAAAGTTTCTTTAATATTTAAGTCATGTTTATATATCAACGGTTTATTACTATACGAAAGAGAATGATATCAAATTGTGCTCCGTGTAAACACTCTATAATAGTGATAATTAGTGTTATATAGCTAACCACTCCAGTAGCTAGACCCTACACCTTGAAACGCATATACAGTATTATGCTACTGCATCAATAAGCTTTATAGTTATTCAGGCTTAAATAGTCATGGGTTCTGAATACTTAATATTTAATTCTGTAATGTAAGCAGTGAATTAAAAAAAAATCCCATCATATGTAAACATTATTAGGCATTCAGCATAATTGTAAAAGTGTACACGGGTGATAAATATAATAACAATTTTCCAGTTCTTATTGAAAAAGAGGGAAACTTATACATTAAATTATGGTTAAATCATTGGTTTAATATATACTCACTTATAAACTCGTGCTGTTAGCCTGTTAAGCGCGCAGTGAATTTAATAGATGATGAGATTCCTGGTATATGCATCTACTATGGCTCGACTATTCAATCAATACCTAAACTCACTCAAAAAAGTATATTAGTGGTTTACATAAAGAGTATAGGCTTAAATAGGTTATTTATGGCTTCAGCTGCATCGATCCATTTGTTAATTGTATATATAGAAAAGAATAGACAAATCAACCGGTTTCTTAATAGTGTCCACCTAACACAATTGCTAATGCCCGCGAATATCAACTATGTAATAAATAATAATTATTAAAACAAAATTTTATGGATACATTTATCTTATTTTCGAAAGCAGATTACCTCTAATTCATTGGATCAAAAAGAGAGAACGAAATAATGGGAGGAATTGCGAGTTTTAAACTATGTATCCACTCTGCTAATAGAGCCATAAAGGCTAAGAGGAATCCAAAGAGAAGAAATAGAAAAGCGGGAACAAGCCCATGTAAATTCACCAAAGCTGGATAGTGAATGTCAGCCAGTTTTGCTTTTCGAGAAGATGGATCTACCATACATTGAATAGGTGTCGGTAAGTAAGTCTCTTTCCAATGGTCAACCAGGCCGCCTCCAACATTCGTAGCATTCTGTATACAAGTAAGGTATACAATTAAATATAAAGTTTTGTTACAATAGTTATTTTCAAATTTCAGTATGTTTTACCCCCGTTGGAAAGTCCCATATTTTGAATAATTTTTTGAAATGGCCCATGCTAAATCCATCATTCCAAATGATTCCTTGGCAAATGCCAAATTGCACCGACCAGTTTGGCGATAGTCTTCCGAAACTAACCCTAAAAGGCTTTGCTTATCCTTAATTGGCATTCGAGAAAACACATTGTTGTAATTTGAGTATAAACACATATGAGAGATATTATAGGCTTTGATTACATGTAAAAATGTGGTAGCTTTTTTCTCGAAAACTTGGCGAAAGCAATCGCTTTGTTTTAAGCAAAGAGAGTCCTGAGTTGACTTCAACTTGTTATCGAGTTTTCTTAGAAGAGCATTTTTATCTTTTCCTTCCTGATAACAATTTTATAATTAACACATTACTTTTGAATAAGAAAAATCGAATATGATGAATAACAAACTGTAATCAACAAAGAGAAGGCAAACCCCTTTTGGATGACCAGTTCAATGTCGTCGTTATTGGCCACCTCTTCAATTGAATTTGCAATAGGCACAGGACTTGACGCGGTGATCAACGAAGTTAAAACTGAACTATAGTAATTGGTTAAGATCAGAGCAGCAATGCACCAGGCTCCTCCAGTGAGTCGCATCTTAAATGAACTTGGAGCTTTAAATCCAGCTATGATAAGTTAATTGTAACTATAAAATAGGTATTTACCGCATTGTACTGTGCACACTTTAAAAGACACTACTATTAAAAGACTACCATTCGACACAAGCAGGCCGAAAATGAAGAGGGAATGAGGTTCCAGGCTCACTTTATTCCACTGATTTTTTGGAATTTTACTTCGGTTGTATAATGAGTTAATGATACTCAAAAATATGGTAACAGCAATAGACACCAACAACGCAATCCACACCTTTCCTTCATTAAATTTATTAATTGAACATATTTTGCTTCATAAATTGAAACGGTTAGTGGAGCTTTCAATAAATTACAGAAATCTCGAAGGGTTTCCAAACTGAAGAGAGGCTACCTCCAATAGCATACTTTGGTAGTGGTATAAGTAGACTGAATGGCATGTATACAAAAGGCGATAGAAAGTCGCAATAATTTTTGAATCTTGTATAGGTTACGACGAAAGGTATTGGAGATATATGACACATCTTAAGGTAAAATCAAAAAAAGAAACCACCCATTGGTCAGTGGACTACTTTTATTCTTTCGAATCTAAAAAGTTCAATACTTTCAACGGAGTAAATTTAATATAAAGATTGCACTTACTCCATGTTTCAGCTTGTAGAGTGGGGTCAACACGTCTGTATTCGTTTCATTATCTTTCGTAAAACGTTCATTAGATTCCCTCTCAGGAAGGCATTCATACCTTAAATAAAGCAAACAGAATAAGGGGAAAAAATTAAAATCTAACACATTCTCGGATCAAAATATTTGTAAACTTACTCAAATTTCATAGAAAATGAAAGCCAGTTGAGCATATCAATCGAATTCCACTCTTGGCTACCGTGTGCCCCGATGTGTTTCTTTCCCAATGCAGATAACCTACATTCTAGGTAGATTTTTTATTATTAAAAAAATTAGACAAATTACTTCATTTAATACAACCAATAAGGAATAATATACCATTTGGCAGCAAACATCTACATGGTTTCCTGATATACCATCACGATGCAATAGGCTGCTGATTGTTTCTGTGTAAGTACTGCTAGTCGGTGTTGAGCCAACAATCGGAATCATCATGACGCAGTGGCTCATGATAATACATAGAAGGAACCCCACCTGCTCACACATTTCTACGATTCTGTTTTAAATATACACCCCCCCCCTTCCCTTTATTCTGGGTGTTTAAATATAACACAGCTAATATATTTTTAAATAACTGAAAATATTATATTGAAAACCAATGTATAAAGGATATCAACTCGTATGGTGATGTTCTTGATACCAACTGAAGTGAGTTTATCATATAATTGCATCCTTCTCGTGCAAATGCTTCGCTGCAACGACGTCAAGCTAAGCGGGTCGATATGTATAATTGATTAATTATAAATAATATAAATCCGCAACTTCGAAACCTGACTGTACTGCGCACTCAAATGAAAATAGGATAACCTTTTCTAACTGTACACCTCCAACCTTCTAGCTAAAAGTTCTAGCTCCCTGTCAATTTCATTATTGACTCAAAAGTTAGCCATATTCAAATCCTGTCCTACACGCACTGTTATAAGTGCAAGACTGCAAGGATTATCAAATAGAGTTTATAGCTATTGCATGATTTATCTTCCATAAACTCTGCTTGATAGCTTGACTGGCCATCGGTGTTGGGTACATCACCAAAAAAACTGTGATGTT
This sequence comes from Chydorus sphaericus, assembly GCA_030141595.1. NCBI lineage: Eukaryota > Metazoa > Arthropoda > Branchiopoda > Diplostraca > Chydoridae > Chydorus > Chydorus sphaericus. The sequence goes on from CM057932.1 coordinate 7,682,160, forward strand.
TGACTTACATCACTTCTACATCACCTATTTATTTGACTTAAATCGTTGATGTATACATCATTTTATCCCGGTGATGTATACATCATAAATCAAACATCATACATCACTTAGAAATTTGGTAAATGTCAGAACGTTTATGACTTTTTCTAAAATTTAGCAAAATTATCATTAATTTTCAATAGAACTAACATTTAAAAAAGAAAAAATTAAAAATTGTTTTTTGTTGCTTCTTTACTTGTAACTTTTGAGAGAAAAAAATGAATTAAAATATATTTTTTGCCAAAATTTTCTTAATTAAGCCATAAGACATTGCCATTTTAAAATAAAAATTTGACTTAAGAAACTTTGCATCACCAAAAAAGTATACATCATAATCCTACATCAAAAGTCATCTTTAAAAAAAATTATTTAAATCACGACTTAAATCAAATGTAATTTAAAATCACCAAGTGATGTACCCAACACTGCTGGCCATCATTATCGATACATATAAAAACACAATGTTCAATAAGGTTATGTTATGCATTTAATTCATTGTTGATTTTTAACACAGCACAGAAAAGGTTCAATTAATAAGGTAGCAATGATTTTTAAAAGTAACATGTAAAGGAATGACATGTAAAAAAAAGTTCAGTGTTATCCTTAAAGGTTGTTAAAACGATGAAATGTTACGGTAGATAAAGTCACTTTAGTTACGGTTATCACTATTGTTGTTCGGTTTTTAATTACACAAACAATCAACGGGATACCCGTCACCGTGGGTGACTAGCTTCTCGGATGATGATGAAAAGCTAAGATGTTCCACACCCACGGTGCCCCCACTCTTATGGGGGAAGCTCGGTTGAGTCTATACAAAAATAAAAAGGCTAATTACTAGTTGTAACAAAACACTTTGAGATTAACACCAACACACAAACTAAGCTTTTACTACCACATTCACTGATAAAAAAGGAAAGGCTAGAAAACATCTATCTCATACCGATATTCTTGGGCAACTGCCTATAGGATCGTCCTTGAAATCCCAAGTCGCCTCGGTTCATGGATGACTCGACCACTCCTCGTCGTTCTTTCTACGTTTATAGTAGGAGACGTCGATTCCTTTTCAACAAAGGTGTATAATCGACAGCACACTACTTTTTCACTTCCTTGGGTTATTATATAGCATCGGGGAAATTTTTCAAATTTTTTACTTTCCCTATTAAGTGCTTAATGACTTAAAACTAGTTTTTCTCAAAGGGTTAGATCATATTATTTAAAAAAAATGCTTAGTATGAATAATGTACAAACATTTTATCGAAATACGGCCTTTTCACATAAGGTAAAAATAGTTAGTACTAGTGGAGTATTCCATACTACTGTAATAGACAATAAGATACTGTATTTAAAATAATTATTAATGTTAAACGAAATATTTCACAAATTAATTCTCTAGGCTATGCAATTGCGGTACCTTTTTACAAGCTTTAGCCTGTTTCCGTTTTCTGTTTTTAATTCTTATGTAAACAGTTTGCAAAATGTTTTTTTAAGATTATTATTTTGGATGTGTAATTCATTTTCATTTGCTATCAGGGCGTTTATTAAAATCAGACATCATCTGGCCATAGTGTTATCTTCGTAAGTAATACGTCTTTTTCCAAATATTTACTACATCTGGTTTAATTGTGTAGTATTTTAAGTTCAAACGGTTATTATGAGTCAAATACAGTAGTATCTATATTATTTGAATATGTGAATGCATTATGTGAATCGTGTGGATTAGCTAATTAAAAATGATAACATTTCAAAATGTTATACGAGATAAATGTTCCTTTAGTCTAAGATTGAATATTTTGTTGTATTATTGATGAATGAGTGAGTGGAGGAGGAAAGAAATAATGGGAGAAATCGCCTAAGTTGATACTTTCTTATCCATTCCGTTGATAGAACCGCGAAGGCAAAGATGCATCCGATTAAAAGGAATGCAAAAGCAGGAACTAAACCAACCAAATCAACTAAAGCTGGGTTGCGGATGTCAGCCATTATTGCTTGACGAGAAGACGGATCTACCATGCATGGAATCGGCTTCGGGAAGAAAATATCTTCCCAGTGGCTCACCAAACCCGTCTCCATCATTCGTAATATTCTGTGTGAGTTTATTATAATTAGCAATTTAGCTAAACATTTTGTGGTATTATTATTACCCTCGTTGAAAAGTCTCAAATTGTGAATAGTTTTTGGAAATAGCCCATGCGAAATACATCAAACCAAATGGTTCCTTGGCAAAGGCGACATTGCATTTACCAGTTCGATGGTAGTCTTCTGATACCATCGCTAAGAGGCGTTGTTCACCCTTATCAACATGTGTCAAAGAAAGGAAAAGAAAACAGTTGGATCATTTTTGACATTTCTAATTATTTAGACATCCCCTTGATTACGTGAAAAAATGTAATAGTTTTTTCTTCAGCAACTCGACGAAAGCAATCGTCTAGACTTGGGCAAAACGAGCTCTTTGAAGATTTGATCTTTTGATCGAGTTTTTTTCAATACTAAACTGTTATTCACTCCACCCTAAGCATAATATTTCATTTATTTTATAGTTTTAGAATTTTTTATTTATGAATTCATTAATGTAATATATTCATTAATATAATATATTAATTACTATTTAACAATCTGTACGTAAATATTTGTATAAAATAGTATTAAAATATTAAGTTTCTATAAAAGGAACACAGCTTTTCCCAGCTGTGTTTTCCTTTCGATTAGTAAAAGCATATTTTGATTTCAGTTTCTCATGATTTCCTCGAGATTGAATTTAATTGCAGTAAAAATAAAGAAACTAAAAAATTCCTTTCACCAATTGGTGTAAAGAGACGGTATAGCAGCAGCTTAGTCAAATACTTAAAGTTTTGGAAATATATGATTTTTTTAAATATAGCGTATAACGAACCGCGATAAATAGTTCACCGCCCCAGTTCTTGACGACGACCAGTTCAACATTGTCATTGTATGCCATTTCTTCGACGGAATTCACAATTGGTACTGGGATTGATGCGGTGATCAACGAAGTTAAAACTGAACTGTAAAAATTGGTCAAGATCAGAGCAGCGATGCACCAGGCTCCTCCTGCGAGTCGCATTTTGAATGATTCCGGAGCACTATATCCAGCTAATTATGTAACGAATAAATCAAATTACGTAGAATAACACTAACCAGCATATGCCAATTATTATTCTTTGCACTCTGTTGCATTGATCATAGATTTAATCAAATACCTTTTGACATTAGTAAACCAAAAAGGAAAAGCCAATGAAGTTCCAGGCTTTTTTCATTCCGCTCACCATGATTTCCTGCTCTGCTGCGGCTATATACAACCAGTTGACAACACTCAATAACATTGTCATAGCTATAGATGCCAACAAAATAGTCCACACCTTTAATTTCAAGAAATGTTTCATATTATGCCATAAACATTTTTTGTTAATGGAAAAATACTTTTATGCTTTTAAAAAAGATAAGTGCTGCTGCATAAATTAATTACCGAACTTTCGAAGGGTCTCCAAACTGAAGAGATACCTCCAATAGCAACCAGCTGCGGCAAAGGTATAATTAGTTTGAAAGGCGTGTAAACAAAAGGCGAGATGAAGTCGCAATAATCTCGGAACCGATCATAGGTCATGACGAATGGTTGTGGTGCCATGAGGCATTTCTATGTTTGCAAAATTAAATTTTTAAAAGATCTAAGAAAAAGTTTTTTGTTTGAAAAAACATGTATAACAATCGTATATAAGTAAAATATAGACATTAGTCAAGAACCGAATATCAGTAGTCGGAGCTAATGGTACATTAGTACCGATGAAAAAAGGGTATTAATTCTAAAGGTGTTTAAAAAGTATGCCCTATTAACAGTCGGGGCATCAAATGTATGAGTCATAGCAACAGTGGCCCGAATAGGTTTCATTAATCGACAGGCAATTATACAGTTTCCATGTTCAAAAAAATGTACAACCATCTTGAATAATTTCAAGTTAAACTTAAATTTTTTTAAAATCTTATTTCGCATTTAGAAATGGATTTTTTAATTTTTTTACATACTCATGTATATTTTAAAAAACACATAACAAATAGCTCGTTAAAGACACTTACTCCATGTTTAATCTTGTAAAGACTGCTGAAGACTATTGTATTTGTTTCATTATCTCTCATACTAACGGGCTCATAGTCTCTCAGTGGAAGGCATTCATATCTAAAATGTCACGATAAGTTGATAACAGAACCATTAAATATATATATATATATATATATATTAATTATGTTAATGGAAAAATCGCTTTCAGTAATAATGCGCTGCTTTCACGAATTCATGGCTACATGCACACATTACTGAATACTTACTCGAAGTTCATGAAATCTGAAAACCAGTCTAACATTTCAAATGATACTCCAGACTTTGTTACTACGTGACCCGTTTCGTTTCTCTCCAAATTCAGAAATCCTTCGTGCTTGTGAAAATAAATTTTCAAATAACTTTTATGTTACAATTTTACTACATGTTCAGTACCACTCCACAGCAAACATCTACGTGACTTCTGGATGCATCACCACCATCCCATAGGCTCATCGCAGTATTTAGATCATTGGTGTTGATCGATAAGGCGGTTATTGGAATCACGATGAAATTGCACACGATTATTACTAGAAAATACTTTGCCTGGTCTTTACCCATTTCTTATGAATGTATCAAATCGTTTTTATAAGAAGCAAGATTAAATGATTAGCTGTATAATCAACATCATCTCTTACCTGTTTCTTAATACCAACTGAATGTCAATTAGTACTAAAATTCTAATGTCAAGTGTATCACTCCAATATATGGCCAACATAATTCATCACCGATAGGGTTTCCTTGACAACAAACGACATATAATGCAGCTTTTGGTCTATTACATTTATAAAATATTTATTGCTCACTCATAAACTGCTTACTCATTGGTCAATACAATTCTAGATAGTTCAACATAGGAGTTCACTGTTCCTCTTCATTCACGTTTCACTCGTTATTATAAAACAGCCCTTTGAAATAACCACATGGGCAGCAGTTAGCAGTAGTCTATTATAATACACGAGAGGTTCATGGGTTCAATTAAGCTTTATGCAAACGCTATTGTTAAAATAACTTATATACTATGCACTTCAATGAGGTATGGGAATGCGTGTCATTCAAAATTAAATCAATCCAATAATATATGTAATGCCTTTCGTGGTCATCCAGATCGCATGATTTTCAACCCTTTGCTTTATCATTATTGAATATTTTGAATCCGCGTTTTCGGAGTACCACAATTGATAAGTTCATTTGAGTATTTAATATTATTGTCCAATGGCTAACATGCACATAAACAGATAATTTATTTTTAGACGAAATTGTAATGATGAGTTTGCACTTTTCAGGGAATCGAGTAGTATTTGACATGCCCTTTTTAATCATTAGTGTAATGTAAGCTTGATTAAAAACATCGTAGCATCTATATTTTTATATACTATCGGTGGAATGTATCGTGCATTGCAAACATTTTCTGTTAAATGGGCAGTTTGAATAAAACTATAACAATTGGGTTTATTACAAACTGTAAAATATTTTAAAACATTAAGACGCATTAAGTGTAGTGATGATCCACGTTGCGTCATGAGGAACTATTCTGCTAAAATAAAATTTACTTATGCCATACTTAAGGCGACATTATATAAGTAGGATCTACTGATTTATTATGCAAAAAAAACGTTATAGCGTTTCAATAATTTTCTAATTAACTCAACCGAAGATCTGAAAGATGCTAGAAAGGACAAAATAAAATCTAATATCTAAGACAGGTTATATGAATTGGAATAAAGGCTCATTTAAGTTCACTGAAGATGGGTCACGAGTTGACGAGTTTGATTCATTATTTCTTGATCGTCAAACGGATTTGTCATACATTGGCAAGGCCTTGGTTTGGATGTTTCCAAACACAAATAAGCATGGTTGAAGAGCTGATCAAGGTGTCCCAAAGTGCCTGACAAATAAGACGAGTTAAAACAAGGGTCAACCTAACAAAGAGAGGATTTCTGCATAGCGCGGTGAGAGTTTTCTTAAAGATTATTGCGAGTCTACGATGTTTTTGAGCGAAGCGAAAAAGCAAATACTACGTGAATATTTGATGCCTATTTTGTGGGCAATGCCGTTAAGATGTCCTCGCACTTGGTTGCTGCACTGATGGTGTCGAAATCGACATTCCGACAGAAATCAGTCCCAGTGGTATCGAATTCCGTATTTTGCCTTGCGCAGGCGCCCGTAACCTTGCAGAGCATATGTTTTTAAATTCTAACTACTGCGGGGTTTGGGATTATTGTATTTCTTTTAGATATGTAAATGTCACTGGACTGAGAATTTTGAAATTCTTTCAATACCCTTTGCCTAAGCAAGACTTTGCCGCTATTTCTGATTTCTTTGCTGGTTCACAATTAATTATTATTATTTGGAATATAGCTTAATATACTTTTTTTAAACTTACAAGTGACACGAAGAATTGAAGCTTAACTACTTATGCGTTTAAATATCAATTTTTTATGATTACAAATGTAAACAGCTTATTTAGGTTGTATCAATCAATTTTAAGAAAGAATATGCTTGCTGCTGGTTAATCTAATGACCACTAGCACCACAGTGATCAAGTTAACTGGCATGATAAGCGCACCTAGCTGAACTGGCTCACCGCAATATTCCAGTGATTTAGTGACAATGGACTTGTGGAGCGGCGTTTACTTCGGAAGATTCTAGACCCCAATGCGGGAGTGGTGTCTTTAAGCACTCTTTTCTTACGTCACTAACAATCCTGTCGGAATCAATATTGCTTAGGATTTCCTGACCAATTAATGGAACCAGATTCGATCAGCGCAATATAAACTATTTCTTTATCTAGAAGCCGGCATCAAATCATGGTAATTAAAAATAATTATAGAATCGTTGATATATGATTCATCGATTTTTACAGAAGTCATTAACTCATTATGGACTCAAATTCCGTAACAAGTAGTCAAAAAGTACAAAATATTTGGTATAGTACAACTGTATTAGCAAGGGTGTATTTCATCATAGACTCATAATAGTGTGAAGAAAGTATTAAATATATAACTTCATTCTAATAAATATTGGCTTTTATACATGCCAGAAAAAATACTATTAAATAGATTATTATGTTCATGTATAAATATGTATAATCTAATTTATAATTTTTCTAGCTTTGAAAAGGGGGAAATTTGAATTAAATTGGTTACTATGTAAAAATTTCCAAAGCTTGAGCTTTTTTATCCACTCTGATAATAAAGCAATAAAGGCTAGGATGAATCCAAAGAGAAGAAATAGAAAAGCAGGAACGAGACCGTGTAAATCCACTAAAGCTGGATTACGGATATCAGCCAACTTTGCTTGACGAGAAGATGGATCTACCATGCATTGGATAGGAGTCGGTAAGTACATCTCCTGCCAGTGGTCAACGAGGCCGGTCTCCATCATTCGTAGTATTCTGGAAAATTATATAATTGATTGTAGAGATTTTAAATTACTACTATATTTTCATCCTCATTCCATTATGTTATACGTATTACCCCCGTTGATAAGTTTCATATTGTGAATAATTTTTGGATATGGCCCATGCTATATGCATCATTCCGAATGATTCCTTAGCGAATGCTACATTGCATCGACCAGTTCGACGATAATTCTCTGAAACCAACGCCAAAAGACTTGGTCTATCCTTCATTGCCGTGTGGAATAAGATACATATATACAGAATTTCATGTTAATGTTATCGAGATCACTCTTATGTATTACGTGTAAAAATGCGGTTGCTTTTTTCTCAATAACTTGACGAAAGCAATCGGATTGATTTGAGCAAAGAGAATTCTGCAACCCTTTCAGCTTTTGGTCGAGTTTTTTTAGCAGAGGATTATTATCTTTTCTATCCTAAATATCATTTGAATTAAGAAAAATGAGCTTACTGTAATAATAAGCCTTTGTTTTGATTTCCTTAAGTATGTCTAGTAATTTTTCATACTTATTTTGCAATATTACTGTGTGCTCTTACATATACAGTAGTTAAGATAATAAATGATAAATTATAGAATAGGATGCATGTGGATGACAAACCGCGATCATTACGGCGGTGCCAAACCCCTTTTGGATGACCAGTTCAATGTCGTCATTGTTTGCTACTTCTTCGACGGAATTTGCAATCGGTACAGGACTGGAGGCGGTGATCAATGAAGTCAAAACTGAACTGTAATAATTGGTTAAGATCAAGGCAGCGATGCACCAGGCCCCTCCAGCCAGTCGCATCTTAACCGTGCTTGGGGCTCTAAATCCAGCTTAATCAAATGTATAATTAGCTAATCGAATAGTCGATTTTAATACAATATTATCCTGAATACACATTTCAATTATATGACTACCTTTTGATACAAGCAGACCGAAAATGAAGAGGGAATGAAGTTCCAAGTTAACTTTATTTTTTTCATTTTTTGCGACTCTATTTCGGTTGTAAAACCAATTGATGATACTCAAGAGAATGGTAACAGCAATGGACACCAACAACGCAATCCACACCTTTCGTTTAATTATGATTAAATTTGAAATTTATGCAAGTAATGAAATAATTAGTGGTGTAATTTTTTACTGTTTACCGAATTTTCAAATGGTTTCCAAACTGAAGAAAGGCTCCCTCCAATAGCATACTTTGGTAAAGGTATAAGTAGATTGAATGGTGTGTATATAAACGGCGATAAAAAGTCACAATAGTTTTTGAATCTTGTATAAGTTGTGACGAATGGCATTGGTGATATGTGACACATCTAAAGGTAAATTGTAAAAATTAAGGAAACCACTTACATTTTTTATGTGAACTAGTTTTATTGTATTGATTTTAAGCTTAAGTTCAATATTTCCAACATATGACATATTTAGGTCGCATCACTAACGCCGTGTTTCAGCTGATAAAGTGAGGTCCACACGTCCATATTTGTTTCGTTATCTCTTGTAAAACGTTCAGAATCCTTCTGAGGAAGGCATTCGTACCTTAAGGAAACAAAGGTAGGAAAAAAGCTGTTTTTAATTTGTACAATTTATTTAAAATTTACTCAAATTCCATAGAAAACGAAAGCCAATCCAGCATTTCAAAAGAGATTCCACTCTTGGTTAGTGTGTGTCCCGATGCGTTTCTTTCCCAATTCATGAAGCCTATATTCTGATTATATATATATTTTTAAAGTTAGAGATTACACACCCTAACTTAGCTAATACAATTAATGTATTACCATAAAGCAGCAAACACCCACATGGCTTCTAGATAGATCATCACCATCTAACTGACTCAACACATTCTTATTGTTGTTGACCGTTGTTGAGTCTATCAAAGGAATCCGCGCTATGCAAGTGATTATTACAATAATCCTTAGATTGAATCCTGCCTCCTTACCCATTTCTTACAGGGTATCAATGTTTGGTCCTTTTCTTATATTGTACTTACACAGTTACAGTTAAAACTATTAAACTGAAATGAGACAGACAATAAAGTCAGTTCGTATGCGCTTCTTGATGCCAACTGAAGTAAATTCATGCAAATACATTCTGTCATATAGGCATACCGCAGTGGGAGCGTTCCATGGCGGACTTGTGGATATTAATGCAGCGGAGTACATATAGAATGAGCCGTGCTATTGGGCTGAACGGGGACAAACCACGCTCCACGTTCAGGTAAGCAAATGTTCAATACATTTTGTACCTAGGTACGATATATGCGATTTATATAAGTTAAAAGTTTTCTATATCCTGTATTTGTTTGAAAATAAGTAGCCTTTTGTATATAAATTACAATTGTCTGCTGCTTAAATTAAGCTACCCAAATTCAGTTACAAATAGTATAATTATATTACAAAACAAAACATAAAAGGAGGGGTCAATAGTTTTTTTTTTCTAAAAACATTTAAGTTTAGTTTAAGTTAAGGTTGTTAAGACCAGCAACAAATATTGTTCGTACCTAGTTCATGCAGGTATGGGCCCTTTCACTTCGTATCGGTCATATAATATATATGTATGCTAAATATGAAAAATAATATCAAATGCGTTTATATAAGCATCGTGCTGCTGCAACATTAAGAATACATTTTTTTAATGATTGGGATAAGGGGATAGCATATCCCTATATAAATTATAGATGGGCAGAAGTTCTGGAACTCTACTATAGTTCTAGCAGAGACAATTTAACATGCTCCATACCAAATCTAGTTCCAACTGCTTATATTGATAATTCATTTATAAACTAATAGTTTAATATATGTTCGCTTTTATACCCGTGCTGGCCTAGCCTGTTAAGCGCGTAGTGAATTTAATATGGGAATTCTTGGTATACACATATCTACTATGCCCGACTATTCAATCAATACACAGAATAAAAAAAAATATTTATCAGTGGTTTACATAAAGAGCATAGACCTAAATAGGTTATTTACGGCTTCAGCTGAATCGATCCAATTGTTGATTTTTTGAAAAATAAACAAAACTTATAAAGCGTTTATAATACATATATTTCAAATTAATATTGTACTACCAAAATGCTTTATGAGTTATCATTAAAAACTCAGACCTTGTTGGATATTAACGCTTTTAAGTGGTGCGATCTTTCGTTGATCATGTACTGACGAGTAGATTGGAGCGAAAGTAATACTCCAAAGTGTAAAGACAATACGTAGAGGGGAAAACAATTCGAAGAGGGGCGCTTCTCTTAATTTAATACTTTTGCAATGCCGATAACATTATTTTCAATAATAATGTACTTACTCGCGTATGATGGCCTGTCCCGAGGAGATTTTTTCCATTAGATTTCTCATTATTATTGTAAAATCCGAACGGATTTAGCGTTAGAATCGCAGTTGTAAAAACTCAAAATAAATTCGTTTATAACGTTGTAGTTTGCATAATCGTACGCGATTATCTGTACACAAAATAAGCGTACTAAATGCATTATGAAATTTGGAACTGGACGAAAACAAAACTCGTATTTATTTACTATCTCTACTCTTCTGTCGGAGCCTGTTTTTTTAAATTAAGGAATAATAATGAGTGTACTAAAATGTAGAAAACTAGGGTAAACAAAAATTTTATTCTTCTGAAACAAGGTACATGAAAAAAAAATCGAAAACATAGAAAAGGTTATTTTAGAATAAATTGAAACTCGAAGGAACAAAAAAAAACTTCTTAAAGCGGTAGAAAAATATAGTTGCATACAACAAAATCTTAATCAGTACAAAAGAGAAACATTTTTGAAACAATTATTAAGGGACATAATTGGAAATTGCAGTGTTTATTTCTGCGATTCTGGAATCAAATTGAACAATGAGATGGCGGTCACACGCAGATGCTCCGTCCGTTCCGTCCCCATCCTCGTTCGTTGCTGCTGCGACGGTAGCTCCTTTTTGCTTGTGCGCGGTGGCGACAAGCCGTCGCGCATTTTGAATGGTAGAGACGAGGCTTGATAGAGGGACGGGCTCCATTTTGTTGAGTTCCAGTATGTGCTGGATGACCACTAAAATAAGGAAAATAAATTACGTTAGGAATTTAAATATGAAATTAGAATCAAGTTTTAAAATGACTCACCACAAAAGACGGCCACTACGTTGACCAAATGGCCGTAGGCTTGCCGACGATCCGCTCTTCTCTCCTTCCAAGTAATCTGAAGGCAGAGCCCATCAGAAAACAAGCGGCGCATTAGCTCCTTCGCGATTTTGTCTTTGCTGTTGAGGCTTCGTAGAGCTCTAATCTGCAAACAACACTAAAAAAAATAAATTAGAAGATAAATTTTTAAAGTCGTAGGGAGGTGTAAAAAAGAAAGCAAAATGACTTACCAAGCTAACAGAAAGTCTCATATCCAACAATGCATTGTTTAGAACCGGGACATTTTCCGGATCTGTGAGAGGAAGCGTCAAATTGTCGTTGACCACCGAGCGGAAATGTTCATAATTATCGTTGATCACCCTCTCTTTTGTAAGCTTAGGATCAACTAAATCCTTGAGCAACTTAAGCGCACTACTACAAAAGTTGATAACAATTCCTTGGAAGGAATTATTAGCATTTCCATCTGAATCGAACGAATAATGACTATTTGATTAGTCGTTCAAAGTAAAATTTAAAAAAGTTAATCTTACCTTTATTTGCTACGATTCCATGGTCGGGAGGGGATCCGTCCGCCTGCTCAATCCCAGCTTCTTCCGGGTGCGTATCGCCACCCTTTTGAGCTGAGCTCAAACTGTTTTGCGTCTGATTTCCATCCAGCGGATTGGCAAGATTCCTTCCTGTCCTGACCGGAATGGTGGCTTTCTGGGTCGGATCCCTCCTATCCAGATGAGCATCCCTCCTTTCCGGATGAGCATCCCTCCTTTCCGGATGAGCATCCCTCCTTTCCGGATGAGCATCCCTCCTTTCCGGATGAGCATCCCTACTTTCCGGATGAGCATCCATCCTGTCTGGATGAGTATCCCTCCTGTCCGGATGAGCATTCCGCCTATCCGAATGAGCATCCCTCCGGTCCGGATGAGCATCTCCCTTGCTGTGATTTGAGGCAGCGTTCGTTGCCAGATTGGCCTCCGTCCTGGCTGGATTGCCACTCTTCTTGGCGGAAATTGAGCTCGGACGGAATGGTGGATTCATGAGAGAAGAGCCTGAACGGTCCAGTTCATCCTCCAGTTCATCGATATGGGCAAGAGAAGGCGAAGAAGCGTATAGTCCACTGCGATTACTTCCTTTCGAAACTGATTTAAAAAAAAAAAAAATTAAAAAAAAAAAGCTTGGATTTGATTATCTATTTTAATTACCACGGCGAATCCTCGAAGAAGGAAACAATCTCTGGAATCCACCCCGATTACTGGATCTAATGTCCCTCTCAGAAGAAAATCGTGACGTTTCTTGTACTTCTAGATAAATCAGAAAATAATAAATGTTATTTGGAAAAATTTAATAATTTAAATACCTGCTGAGAGATTATTCAAAGACATAGAAGCATCCCGGCGAGGAGTGTATGACAATCCTAATTTTAAAAAATAATAAATGGATGAAATCAAAAACAATTCAACTTAAAAGTTTAAATACCTGTCGAGGGATCGTTCAAGGGCATTGCTGCATCTCGGCGAGGATTGTATGATTTGACTGATAAATAATGGAGGTTTTAAAATTAGGAATACAAATTTAGCATTTAGAGTTAGAACTTTATTATTTGTCAGTAATATTATTTACCAGATTGTGGGGAGCTCTGTGCACTGGGATGGAATCCACGGCTCTGCTCTGCATAACTTGTAGAAGGTGCTAGAACCGGTGAGCCAACCATACGAGTGGACGGGAAGGTTTCTTTACCTCCTTGGCTAGTAAACGAGATGTCTCTTGATAAACCTGAAGACACAATTTTTAAGGATTTAATCAACAGTTAACCCATTTAAATTTGTACCTATGTTGTTGTCAGCTTCAGTTACTTGTTGTCGGCGAATTTTGGAGTTTTGAAGCTCTCCGTTATTGACTGATTGCTCCAATTTATTGGACTCCTCTTGTGCCTCATTGAAAGATACTGTTAAAATAAGGGAAAAAATCTAATTATAACAAGACAAATACTTTTTAAAAGAATCAAAGATAGGATCTTACCTGGATTTTCATTTAAGAATTCAGCTATTTCATATTCCATCCACGACGATTCCGGATGCCGTCTCCGACGATAACTAATGTCCCGCCATTCCCACGGAGGCAAACCGTTCACGTGGTAGTCCGGACCGGGGTATAAAAACCTTTTACCCTCCCAATCGATCCAAGTCACAGGAATCAAAAAGAAAACATCGAGCCAATCCCCATTCCCTTCATCGGGCTGTTTGGAAATGACAATGTGGTATTGCAAATCCTGACCAACGTCAAGTTTTTCAACAACTTTTCCAACATCGTCATATTCCCCTTCCCACTCTCCCGGGCCTCGAAATTCTGTATACTAAATTTTTTTTTTAATAATTACGACGAATGGGTCACTCAAATATATAGAAAACTTACCATATTTCTTTTCCGTTGGTTGTCGATTATCACTTAGAAAGGATGTTTGATCTACACAACGATAAAGAGTTATAAAACGGATTGGTATGTAACGCCAGGTAACGCGTAGGCGGCGTAGCACCGTGAACTGACAGCTGATCTATGACAACTTCATCCGTCTGCTATCATCTTCAAATCGATTGATAACAAACTCGATAATTAATGCGAGAAAAACAATAATGTACTGTACTGTTATTATTTATTATTTATATCGCTTTGTCTTTTCTTGATAAAAAAAATTCTCGGTCTCAATTAAAAACAAAAAAAACATTACCAAGTTTTCACAACTGGCTTATTACAATATTATATTCACGGAATAAGAGGTCCTCTCATAGCAGATTATAGCCTGTTGCCAGAGTATTGGACTCTAAAACGAATGTGTTAAGTTCGATTCTTTTCGAAGACTGTTATCTAATTTATTTTTAACAAGCAAGTTATGAAGTGTTTTATACTAAGCTGTGATTTGGTGAATCCTGTTTGAAAAAAAATTTCTCAATATTATTTTTAAAATTGAGTTTTGTACTTATACAGCATTAATTAACCTACCGGTAAAATAAAGCCTATATTAATCGGTTAATTGAAAAATAGACAATCAGTTAACGCAGTTTACGAGCATAATAAACAGTTGGCCTCCATAATCCAATACAGCAATTACTAATTACGTGCCGAATAGCTATCAAAGACAGAATGTCTTTTTATCTGACCGACCAGGAAGTGAGTGAATTGTTATTTTATAGTGGAGCTTCAAAGATAAAGAGGCATCGACCTTTAGATAGCTTGGGTTCATCATACGCAACCGGTTTACGTCAAAATGCTCACTCAATTCTTATGCATTGGAGCGATCATGGAGTTCCAAATAACATATGGAAGGAGATTGAAAGAAACTCACCACAGATTTTAAAGAAGTTTAATCTCATCAAAACATCGATCACTGTCCAACCCATACCTGTTGTTCAACAAATAATAATGGATGAAACTCAGTCACGAGTAATAACACGACTTCTTAAATTATTCATTTATAAACGATATCCTTATTTTACTCTAATTTTTAGCTGGGTGATTTGGAGAATTTGGATCTTCCAACTCCACAAATTGATGAAATGGTGGTTGATAATGATGACGATTCTATTGACTACAAAATAGATTCCGAGAAAGAAGAAATGCAAGCTGAAACAGTACCGAAAAAGCTCAACTTTATAGAACTTTTGCAGCATTTTTCCACGTATACTGGAATGCTGCTAGACGATCTTACTTATCTCCTTCAGTTATTCAAAGAAAATGAACCAGTAAATACAACCACTTCATTCATTGTTTTCTAAACATAGAGAACAAATATTATTATTTCAAAATTAACAGCCAATATTTTATAAATACAGGTTCCCCACTATTCTCTTTTGCCGAATTCGGGGAAAATCTTGCTCAGCATCGATGGTCGAGATTTTCCAGGAAATCGTGGAGAGAAAACGCTGCCAAAAGCTAAACAGCTTAAATCTCTAGATGGGCAGACTAATCACGGCAAATACTTTCATTTCGGACTTGAAAGTGCGTTAGCAGGGAAATCGCCGGGCATCATTCACCGCGACGCTGATCTTTTTCAATACGTTGATCTTTACTACGATGATCCATGTTTACTTCCAAGAGCAATCCGCCAAAGAGTAAGATCTTTTTACATTTTTGTACATCTCCCTTTAAGTTAAAAGTAATGTCAATTTATTTATATTTAACATAATTCAAACGTTGAGATTTTAAATCTGTTTTTAAAATCCTGCGATGAAACGACTAGGAATTTATTATATTATTTTATCTATTATAGATTGAGGCATTTGATAAACAGCTTCTTATTCAAAGAGCCAAAGAAACTCTTAAAAGGAACCAACAACCTGACATTGCCTCTAATGCGTGCCGTTATGAAGACATTCCTCGCGGAATTCCACATTTCAGCGTAGACCTGAACATTGACGGAGTAAAGCTTTTCAATGATCCTTTGGCGGACTCTATCACTCCTATCCTTGGAAGAATCCATTCAATCGAACCCGCCTTTGCGTCCAATGAAAAGAGGATCCTATGGGACAGTTCTCCGTTCATCATTGGATTCTACGTTGGTAAAGACAAGCCAAAGGACATCAAGGATTTTTTAAAGGATCTGATTGATGAATTCTGTCGCCTTAGCCCATTAAATAGTGGACTCGAATCAACTAGCAGAAGAGAATTCACAGCATCTCTTAGGTAATAAATTTTACTAAAAATATCAGTATGCAGTTGCCAGTCTTGTTCGTTGATTCTCTTAACTAGCACCATAATCATAAGTGAATGTTTCTTGTAAAAAAAATCGGACTAAAGTAAATCAACAAATATTTTTAGGTGTGTTCTGGCTGACGGTCCAATGAGATCCTATCTGAAAAGAACAAAAGGGCATGCCGGTTACTGGGCATGTGATCGATGTGTGCAGAAAGGAGAGATGATCAACAGAACGATGACACTGACGAATGTAAGTGCCCCTTTGAGGAAAGACGAAGACTTTCTTAGTTACCATGTCAACGATTTCAGTCAAGATGAACACATCCCTGATCCAAAGGATGTCAGCCCTTTTGTAAAAATCAACTTCAATATGGTATCCGGATTTGTTATCGACTCGATGCATACCGTGTTTGAGGGGGCATTTTCTTCACGACTGCAAGGACTTGCCTTCCATCCGTTGGAGGGAAAACTGACCCCTCGCAAACTAGCTCAAGTGGAAGAAAGAATTAGTTATTTCAAATATTGTAAGCCTTATGAATTTGACAGGTGCGTTGGCAAGTTTTCCAAGGTTAAGAATTTCAAAATCCATGTTCTCAGACAGTTCCTCTATTACTATTTGTTTCCCGTGTTTCATGGTATTCTTGATGATGACGTTCTTGAGCATATCATGCTTCTTCAGCAGTCAATGCTGCTAATGGGTGCTTTTGATCGCAAACCAGTCGCAAAATCTCGCCTTTCTCAAGCAGAGCAAGCTCTCAAAAGCTATTCGGTTGAGCTGTTTGAGAGAAATATCCCTTGTAGGTTCACCAGCCATCAAATTATTCATACACCTAAAGATCCCCTTACATTCGAGTGTGGAATTGAGCAAGTTAGCTGTTGGGTGTACGAGAATTTTCAACCCTTTTTCACTAGAATTATCAGACATGGTAATTTGGTAGCAGAGCAAATCCGCAATCGTTGTATTGAAAAGTCCAAATATCAACTGCCTACGTCCTCTAGTGGCACCATTATTAGCAATAAAGTAGAACTTTTGCTGGAGTCAAAGAAGAGAAAACGCAATGGACTTGTAATGTTTCATAATAAGGGAGAAAAGTGGCCGAAAAAACTGATTTTTTCTGATTTTGAATTGTCCGATGAATTCTCTAATAATGTTTGTCTGCTAAAGGACGGCTGTGTTATAGCGTGTGACGATTTCGTGAATACTGACAACCTTTCATCTAGCAGAATAATTGGTAGAAAGTTTCTTCTTCTTGAACCCGCTTTCTCACGACCATTTAAATCGTCAGATTATCATATATTTATTGCCTCTCAATTGAGTAAATTTTCAAGTGAGTGGATGGTATCTGATATCGTAGCCAAAATGTATCCTCTACCTATGAATCCTGGTTCTCTTCCCAGTTTAGATAATGAGGAACAAAAATGGTTCCTAAGCCCAATCTTTCATACTCTTAAAATTTAAATTGTACTGTTTAGTGAATGTTATCGATTGTGCTTTGTAGATGGTAATAAATTTTTCTAGCTGTCATAAAAATAGAAATGCCATATTTTGAATTGAATGGATAATGAAGGATTTTTAACGATTTGATTTAGAATATAAATCGTGACGGAAAATAAGTTATTATTTATGCTGGTATTTCGATAGATAAACTGCTTTTCCTCTTTTGGTCAAACCCATTTTTTGAAATATAGAATGTGAATCAAATAAAGAAATTGCGTGTAAACAAAACATGTATTCTTTGCAATCAGTTAAGAAATTTTTTTAAAAAATATCCAAGAATATTTTACAATTAAGGGGTTCAAAATCGAAACTCACTTCTTCTCTATTTATTTTAAAAATACGAAGAGCGAAACAATCTGAAAACTATCAAAGCGCTCAGCGCATATCTTTTTAAAGGGAGAAATTTAAGGGACGTAATAGGAAATTTCAGTATAGATTTCTAAAATTGTATTTTGAAATTGAAGTATGAGGTGGCAGTCCGTGGATGCTCCGTCAGTCCGTCTCCATCCTCATTCGTCGCTGCTGCGCAGGCAGCTACAATCTGCTGCTGGGCGGTGGCGACCAGCCGTCGCGCTTGATACCATCTCTACTCTTCAGGTGGAGCCCAGTTTTTTCCCAATAAGGAATAAAGATGAGTTAACTAAAATGTTGAAAATTAGGGTAAACAAAAAATTTATTCTTCTGAAACAAGGTACATGAAATCCATTGAAAAAGAGCAAAGGTTATTTTAGAATCAATTGAAAAATCAAAAGGAGAAAAAAAGAACTTCTTAAAGCGCTAGGAAAATATGGTTGCATATAATCAGTACAAAGACAATCATTTTTGAAAGAAAATTATTAAGGAACATATTTGGAAATTGCAGTATTAATTTCTGCGATTCTTGAATCAAATTGAAGAATGAGATGGCGGTCACACGGAAATGCTCCGTCCGGTCCGTCCCCATCCTCATTCGTTGCTGCTGCGATGGTAGCTCCTGTCTGCTTACTCTGCTTGTGCGCGGTGGCGACAAGCCGTCGCGCATTTTGAATGGTAGAAACGAGGCTTGATAGTGGGACGGGCTCCATTTTGTTGAGTTCCAGTATGTGCTGGATGACCACTAAAAAAAGAGAAATAAAAAACATTGGAATATAAATATAATGAAATCAGTATTAACTTTTAAAATGACTCACCACAAAAGATAGCCACTATGTTTACCAGATGACCGTAGGCTTGACGGCGATCAGCTTTTCTCTCCTTCCAAGTGATCTGACGGCAGAGCCCATCAGAAAACAAACGTCGCATCAGCTCTTTCGCGATTTTATCCTTGCTATTAAGGCTTCTCAAGGCTCTAATCTGCAAGCAACACTGAAAAAAAATATTAGAAGACGAATAATAATAAATAAAAAAAGGATAACCTACCAAGCTAACAGAAAGCTTCATATCCAATAAAGCATTATTGAGTACCGGCACGTTTTCTGGATCCGTGAGAGGAAGGCTCAAATTGTCGTGGACGACCGTGCGGAAATGTTCATAATTGTCGTTGATCACCTTCTCTTTGGTAAGCTTAGGATCAACCAAATCCTTGAGTAACTTGAGAGCGCTACTACAAAAGTTGATAACAATTCCTTGGAAGGAATTATTAGCATTTCCATCTGAAACAAACGAGACACGACTATTAAATTAGTCATTTAAAGAACTAAAAGTTTCATTGTACCTTTATTTGCTACGATTCCATGGCTGGGAGTGGATCCACCCGTCTGATCAAGACCCGCTTCTTCCGGCTGTGTATCGGCACCCTTTTGAGCTGTGCTCAAACTCTTCTGCGTCTGATTTCCATCCAGCGGATTGACATCCACCTCAGCAAGATTGGTTCCCGTCCTAACCGGAATGGTGGCTTTCTGGGTCGGACCCCTCCTATCCGGATGAGCATCCCTCCTGTCCGGATGAGCATCCCTCCTTTCCGGATGAGCATCCCTCCTTTCCGGATGAGCATCCCTCCTATCCGGATGAGCATCCCTCCTATCCGGATGAGCATCCCTCCTATCCGGTTGAGCATCCCTCCTGTCCGGTTGAGCATCCCTCCTATCCGGTTGAGCATCTCTCCTGCCTGGATGAACATCTCTTCTGCCTTGATTTGTGGCAGCATTCTTGGCCAGATTGGCTTCCATCCTAGCTGGATTGACACTCTTCTTGGGGGAAATCGGGCTCGGGCGGAATGGTGGATTCATGAGAGAAGAGCCAGAACCGTCCAGTTGATCTTCTAATTCATCGATATGAGCCAGGGAAGGCGAAGATGCGTAAAATCCACTACGATTACTTCCTTTCGAAACTGATAAAAAAAATTATTGATTTTGAGGGAAAAAAAAACATTTCAAAATGTTTTATATTACCACGACGGACCCTTGAAGAAGGCATAATTCTCTGGAATCCACCCCGATTACTGGATCTAATGTCCCTCTCAGAAGAGAATCGTGACGTTTCTGGTAATTCTAGTTAAATAAAATCAGAATAAATTTCACTTGAAAAAATGTAATAATTTAAATACCTGTTGAGAGATTATTCAAGGACATAGAGGCATCCCGACGAGGAGTATATGGCAATCCTAATTTTTAAAAATTTAAAAATTAAAAAAAATAAGAAACCAAAAACAGTTCAAATTAACAGTTTAAATACCTGTCGAGAGATCATTCAAGGGCATTGCTGCATCCCGGCGAGGAGTGTATAATTTGACTGAAAAGAAATAGAAGTTTTAAAATTAAGGATACACATTAAACGTTTAAAGATGAATATTTATCTCCAGCATTACTCACCAGATTGTGGGGAGCTCTGCGCACTGGGATAGAACCTGCCCGGGTTCTGCCCTACATAACTTGTAGAAGGTGCTAGAACCGGTGAGCCGACCGGACGAGTGGATGGGGAGGTTCCTTGGTCTCCTTGGCTAGTAAAAGAGTTGCCTGTTGACAAACCTGAGGATATAATTTTATTAGGATGGAATGAAAAAAATCTTTTTAAATTATTACCTAAGTTGTTGTCGGCTTCAGTAACTTGTTGTCGTCGAATTTTAGAGTTTTGAAGTTCACCATTTTTGACTGATTGCTCCAAGTTGTTGGACTCCTCTTGTGCCTCATTAAACGATACTGTTAAATAAATAAATAAATATATAAGGCATGTTCGAACTTAAACAAGAGAAACAGAGAGTCTAAAAATGATCAAACTAGGATCTTACCTGGACTTTCAGTGATGAATTCAGCTATGTCGTATTCCACCCACGACGATTCCGGGTGCCGTCTCCGACGATAACTAATGTCTCGCCATTCCCATGGAGGCAAGCCATTCACGTGGTAGTCGGGACCGGGGTATAAAAACCTTTTACCTTCCCAATCGATCCAAGTAACGGGAATCAAAAAGATAACATCGAGCCAGCATCCATCAGCTTCGTCGGGATGTTTGGAAATGACAATATGGTATTGCAAATCCTGACCAACGTCAAGTTTTCCAACAACTTTTCCAACATCGTCATATTCCCCTTCCCACTCTCCCGGGCCTCGAAATTCGGTGTACTGTAAAAATTTTTTAATAAATCATTAAGACGAATTGGCTTCTCAAATGTATAGAAAACTTACCATATCTTCTTTTCCGCCGATTGTCGAGTTTCACTTAGAAAGGATGTTTGATCTACACAAAGATAAAGAGTTAAAGAAAACTGATTGCTATGTAACGTTAGGTAACGCGTAGCACCGTAAACTGACATCAACAACTTACTCCGTCTGCTATCACCTTCAAATCGATTGATAACAAACTCTATAATTGATGTGAGAAAAACAACAATGTTTTTTCACTGCTATTATTGAATATTCACACCGTAGAATCTTTTCTTGATAAAAAAAAATTTTATTCGTTTCTCAATTACAAAAAAAAAAAAATATCAACAAGTTTGGACACCTGGCTTTTAAAATATTATATTCACGGAATAAGAGGATCCTTCACAGCAGATCATAGCCTGTTGGCAAAGAGTTGTATTCTGAAGTGAAAGTCTTAGGTTCGATTCTAATAAAAAAATTTTTGGTGGGTATTCTTAAAATTTTTACAAACGAGTCAATTGGGATTTTATACTGCACTGTACTTTTTTTGCTAACACTATGAAATGAAATTTTCTCAACTAATATTTAAATTCATCGGTTAACTGAAAGGTGGATATACAGTTAACAGTTTGCGACCATAATAGACAGCTTGTCACCTTTCATCGTAGTTTGTAAAATTATATAAAACATCGTAAAGAATATAACCAGGATTACAAAATTATATAAAACATCGTAAAGAATATAACCAGGATTACAAAATCGAAGGCAAGCTTATAAGTACAGCTGTTCGCAAGTAACTACGTATCTCCAGTTGGTCTAGTTGGTAAAGCGCCCGCCTCGAAATCGTGAGGTTATGGTTCTATTCTCAGTTGAACCAAAAACTTTTTCATCGATGTAGAAATGAAAGGAAAGACAAATCATTCATTGTATAAAAACTATCACGCTATCAGCCTAACACTGGACAGATAAACACTTTCACGAACACTCAACTGGGAAGAAAAGTTAAAAAAGATGGCGGATGAAAATCTTTTTTTTTTCTTGTTTAGGATTCATATGCATTTTGAATCCATATCTTAATATGGTTTTCAGAAAAGTGGACAGCATTTTTTGTAATTCTTTTGGTACGCTAATTGAATCCATTTTAAAAGCGTACGCAAATTTGAACGGGGGACGAACAGAAAAAATCTCCTCGGGGTGAGCCTTTTGATGCCAACTGAAGCAAATGTGTACCGAATCAATATATTATAGATATTTCAATATCAGATCAATGGAGAATTGCAGAGAGCGAGTTTCCATAACAAACGGCATAATGGGCATTTTTTTCGGGAAACATTAATTCAAATTGATATACATGGCTTATGATTGCAATTGCATTAAATCAGAAATCTAATTTACAGTAAACAATGAGGCATATATTCAAACTAAATATTTAAGTCTTAGTGTACAGATCGATGTTCAAATCTACGTTTATACAAAACCTCTTATTATCGATTATATTACTAGGGCCTATTTAATCTCATGGAGCTTTTCACAACTTCTCATTTGCATTTCTGAATCTTTTTGCGCTGAAATATCCCAAAATTAATTCTAATATTAATACAGGAATAGTGATTGAACCTGTGTTTCTCCTGAATCGTTTGCCAATATCCATCAGTTTGGAGTTGGAGCTTTTATGAACTAGACTGCAAACAAAAGATGGCCTGAATAAGAGAGGCAACTATAGGCCAAATATCGTCGAACAATATAACAGTTCTCTTGGAGTTTAGTCAACTAATTATCTGATCTAAATGTTTTTATGGACATTGAATGATTTACATTGAATTATAGAATTCACAATTGGTACGGGGCTGGAGGTGGTAATCAACGAAGTTAAAGCCGAACTATAAAAATTAGCTAAGATCAGAGCAGCAATACACCAGGTCCTCCATCAAGTCGCATCTTAAATGACTTTGGACCTCTAAATCCAGCTATATAAATTTTTAAAATGCTAAAGGAAATTGCTGGATGGTATAGATGCTATATTAGTGTACACCCTTGGGTTTGTAATTATATGTCTACCTTTCTACACGAGTAGACCAAAAAGAAAGAGCCAATGAATATCCCAACTCGCTTTAAAATTCTTCTCACTAATATTATTGTTGACGATTTTACTTGGGCTATACAACCAGTTGACAAGACTCAGGAATATTGTTATAGCAACAGATATCAACAATAATGTAGCCCACACCTTCAACGGGTTATAGAAAAACATACTCATTTGATGCATTGATGATAAGAATTAAAACTTTCCTACTTATTCGTTACTTACCCGCAAGTATCGAAGGGTCTGCAAATTGAAGAAATACCACCTGTAACAACCTTTGGTTTTGGGATGAGTAGATCAAATGGTGTGAATGAAAATGGCGAGAGAAAGCCACAGTATTCTTTGGGGATGTATAGCATTGGTGATAACTGACACAGCTGCGTTTGTTCATTAATTGAAAATAATTTATTCAAGAACATTAAGGTGAGTATCAGGACAATCTTTAAACTATATATATATATATATATAGGTATGTGTTACATACGGCTATATACAACAATAAGAGGTTGCAAAAAAAGATAAAAGTATTTAACACACAATGGTATAAGCAAAAAAGAATGATTTTTTTACATATAGCAAAACTTATTACTCCATTCTTCGTCTGGTTAAGTGATGGGATCAATACTTGTTTATTTTTTGCATTATCCATATATGCCGGTCAGAATTCCTTCGATAGAGAGGCATTCATATCTATTTTTCCATAATTAAAATAAAATCCAAATAATTATCATTGCATTTATTCGTAAGATTCCTTTATATTTTATTCATCTACTTACTCGAATTTCATTGAATGTGCAAGCCAGTCCAGCATTTCAATCGAGAGTCCTCCTCTAGAAACTGTATGACTCGTTGCATTTCTCTTCCATTTCACGTATGGCACGTTTTCTTTAAGCTACTAATTTATTGTTAACCTCATATCTGCTTTTATGTATTAAAAATTGAGCAGTTTACTACTATGGGTGCATTCTTTCAATCTATATAAATTTTATGGATAGAACTTGTTAAGCTTATTCTAATAATCACAATGATTCCGTATTGTGTAAATGACGTGGAGCAGGAGAAACATTGTTATTCTTTAAAATTTACTTTTTAAACAATTGTTTGATTTTTGGATTTGACTTCATTGCAACCACTATATATTCCTACTCTTAGTTAAAAGTACTCTTAGTTAAAAGTACTCTTTGTTAAAATAAAATAAATAAATATACAAAAGTACAACTGAGCAGCAAGCGCCCACATGATGGATCTCAACGTCATCGTCGCCTGGATCCAGTAGACTGATCTCATTTTTACTGTTGCCAAACATAATCGAATCGGCCGTAGAAATTATGGCGCAGGTAATAATCATTAAGATAATATCACATAAAACGAAACAAATCTGCTTACCCATATTTAAGTTTAAAAAAAGGAAAACATAGATAATAGGCTTATCCAAGAGCTATAGGAAATTCAACTCGTTCGATTTCCTTCTTGATATCAACTGAAGTAAGTCCGCTGGCTTACATTTGCAGCATCCCCAAACAGAACTAGGATATACCAACGAATGCTCCCCTAGCAACAAAAGAAGCACGAAGAAAAACCGTGGTCCTCGTCCCTGCGTCTGTAAAGGAGCGAACCGTCTCCTATCTTCCCCATAGGAAGTAGTGGTTCCACATACTGTACAAGATGGCAGCCACTATTTTAAGCGCAGCTGTGTTTTTGTCCAAGCCTCTTGATTGTAGCATAGCTTTTCTAGCAGACGCTTCTCTTTTGGGGAACTTGACCTGGACTTGACAGGTGTCTATGGGTGTACTAGAAGACAGTGGCCTAGACTAAAAACAAAGCTGCGCTATACATAGCCCATGCTCAACAGCTGGTTCTATTGGATCGATCGATTAGTCTATAATATGGCGTCATACTGTAGAAGAAGTAGAAAAGAACCTCTTGACTTTTTTATTTGTGATAACTGATAACGAGAAATTGAATGAATATTAAAATTGAGAAAATATTCATGTTGATTGCATAAAAATTTATATAGTTACAATGTGTATATATGCGAGAAAATAACTAAAAGGTCGAAAATTTCACTGACGTAATTTATGGACGCTCCCTAAAGCTGGATAGCGGATGTCAGCCAGCTTTGCTTGACGAGAAGATGGATCTACCATGCATTGCACTGGCTTCGGCAAGTACAATACATATCTTGCCAGTGGTCAATGAGGCCGGTCTCCATCATTCTCAGCATTCTGCGTGTTGTTATGAAATCCAATTCACCGTTGGATTTGTATTACAATTAATTCTTTGAAAATCAAACGATTGCTTATATTATACATACCCTCCTTGGTAAGTCTCGTATTGTGAATAGTTTTTGGATAAGGCCCATGCTATCTTTATCATGCAAAAAGGTTCCTTTGCGAAAGCTACATTACACCGCCCATTTCGACGGGAATCTTCTGACACCATCGATAATAGACTTGGTTTATATCCGTTGATGAGTACAAAAAGATAAGCTTCATTCAAATACAGGGAAAAGTCTTATATCTAAGTACGTGTAAAAATGTGGTGGTTTCCTTCGTGATAACTTGGCGAAAGCAATCCTTTTCTTCTATGCAAAGAGAATCTCGGGACGATTGAAGCTTTTTGTCCAATTTTTTCAACAGAGGATTGTTGTCTTTCCCTTCCTAAATATAAATATTACATTTGACATTTTAAAATAAAATAAATAAATGTTTATTTAACTTTATAGTGTTATTTAACGTTTTCATTGATTGCCAGTTCTTCGACTGAATTCACAATTGGTACAGGGCTGGAGACGGTGATCAAAGAAGTTAAAACTGAGCTGTAAAAATTGATCAAAATCAAAGCAGCAATGCACCAGGCTCCTCCAGCGAGTCGCATTTTAAACGAGCTTGGAGCTCTAGATCCAGCTATTATGGTAAAGATTAAGACATAACTGTATTTGCACTGTTAACATTATTAATCCTCTTAGTTTATAAGTCCTAAAGTATCATTTGATACCAGCAGGCCGTAAAGGAAAAGCCAATGAAGCTCCAAGCTCACTTTAGCCCGATCCTTTTTTCGTACTCTATCGCGGTTGTACATCCAGTTGAGAAGTCCTAAGATTATTGTAACACCAATCAAAATTAATAAAGTAGTCCACACCTTTAATTTGATGTATTGAATACAAAATAAAAATTGAAATCATTTATCCTAATTCGGTTTATTTTGTGCGGCATTTTGAAATTATTAACCGAAATCTCGAAGGGTCTCCAAATTAAAGAGATTGTGCATCCACAGAATAATATCAGAATAATATCAGAATCAGAATAATATTTTAATCGATTGTAGGTCACAATCAATGGCTGTGATGAAACATGACACACCTGCAAAGATTAATTTTTTTTAAATATTTTATCGCCATTTTTATGTTAAGATAATAATGAAAAAATAGTATAGTATCTTATTCGAGATCTTATTACTCCATGTTTTAGCTGGTATAGTGCGGTCCAAACATCCATATTCGTTTCATTATCTCTCGTAAAGCGTTCAGAATCCCTCTGAGGAAGGCATTCATATCTTACTCGGCGAAAAATAACGAAAATTGGATAACGAAATGCACGTTTAGAATTGTAGATAATAATATAAAACAACCTACTCCATGTTCGTAGAAATCGAAAGCCATTGCAGCATTTCATTCGATATCCCACTCTTAGATACTGTGTGACTCGATGCATTTCTCTCCCAATTCATGTAACCTTCAGACTATAAATTAAAGATTTTTAAAGAAATGTCCGTCTTTTTAAAGAGATATATACGCTAAATAGCAATTATTCCCCCTAAAGCAGCAAAGGTCTACAAGGCCTCCCGATCATTTACCACCGTTCAAAATTAGACTCATGTCATTATTGGCAGTGTTAATCGTCGTCGAGTTGATCATCGGAATCACGATGCAGGTGACTATCACTAGAACTCCTAAAACTGCCTTCTTACTCATCTTTCAGGCTATTTTTATTGTTGAACCCTAAGTAACGATATGTTTATATATTTCTATTATATATTATCACTAGAACTGTTCAACTGATTCGTCAGCTCGTATACGCTCCTTGATACCAACTGAAGTGAAATAATGCAAACACATCCTGAGTTGGTATATTGGAATATATCGAACCATACAATTCCAATGGCGGACTTGTGGTTTATTTCGATGGGAATTGAACATTCCTTAAATCTTATTTGTGAGTTAGATTGAGTTGGAACAGCACAACGCAGTTCTTTTTGAATTATTGACAAGATTCCGAACTGGAACTGCGTGGGTTTGTATTCTAAAAATCAGTTCGTGGCAGGGGACCTTGGTATATACATTGCACACAAGGTTTCAATATTCATTCTCTGAGTTAAGTATGCGTGTGTACTTTACAGTCCCGCTTCGCTTGGAGAACCACATCCGTCGTATACAAAGCCGAGCTCCGTATATAATTATAAAACGAATTCACCTCGCGCTAGTTATTGCAGTGTCATGGCAGCAAGCATTCAATTTTGTCAAAACAAAACAAAGCCTTTTTTAACTCTCGAAAGTTCCAACAATTCTTGTTTCGTTACCAAATGTATTTTTAGGTCTTAAACAGCCGATATCTAATAATTTATCGATGCTGAAATAATATTAAACGTTTTTTTCTCCCTAGTGTTTTTCACTATTCTCTGTCCACTTTTCAATATTTCGACTGATTATTATGGTAGATGTAATGTAGGTGATTTTCATGGTAGTACTAGACATTAAAAGAATCTTGCCTGCTAAACCATTTTTTCAAGGTATTGATTTTTGGTGAAATATATAACAAGCAAGCAGAGCGAATATGACGAGCTTCTTGCGCCAACTTAAGTGAATTCTTCACATAGACTTTGATATTTTTATGGCTTCTATAGCTATTTCCGACCAATTGTGCGTAGCATGTACCTAATCTATTACTACTTCATGAAAGTTAGTGGGAACAGAATTTTGAAATTGTCATTATAAGAAACTGTTGCTCCACTGATATTGTTTATCACCTGCTTTGGTTTTACGTCTAATACACGAGTTGCACACTATCGATAGTGGTGTCACATTATGGAACCTATTTCATAACGGAATTCTGCTTAAGACGTGACAAACGTAATTATATATAATTGTTTTTTGATTATCATAGTGTAATATGTATTTAATATAACTTTGCGATGCCAGTACTAGCGCATACAAATCGAGCGTAACATTTTATGCTTTAAAAGAGTTAAATCAGCAGTGATGTGCGAGTTGTTGAACATTATACATGATAAGCTTAGCTGTTTTAATCGTAACTGTGCTTCATTATTTTTAAAATACTATATATATATATATATATATATTATATTATTAATGATTTGTTATGTTTCGCTTAATAACAAAAGTTTTGTTATTAAGCGAAACACGGGCATGTAAAAGTAATAATCAGGAAAATAATCAGGTTAGTGTTTGCATGATTTAAAAAAGTTTGAGAAAGAACGAAGTAATGCAATACGTTTCCAGAGACCACGCTTTGTTATCCACTCTAGTATTAGAGTTAGAAAGGCCAGTATGAATCCAAAAAGAAGAAATAGAAAAGCCGGGACGAGACCATGCAGATTGACTAAAGCTGGGTGACGGATGTCAGCCATCTTTGCTTGGAGAGATGATGGATCAACCATGCATTGAATAGGTGTCGGTAAGAACATCTCTTTCCAGTGGTCAACCAGGCCAGTCTCCATCATTCGTAGCATTCTGTGTGGGGATCATTCGTCATTAAAATCAAATTAATTCTTTGAAATTTACATGATTTATCATAGATACCCCCGTTGGTAAGTCTCATATTGCGAGTTGCTTTTGGATATGGCCCATGCTATCTGTATCATACCAAACGGTTCTTTGGCGAAAGCTGCGTTGCACCGCCCAGTTTGGCGATAATCTTCTGACACCATGGACAATAGGCTTGGTTTATCCTTCATTAATAGATAACAAAATCAAATGATTTGGAATTTATAATTAACAAGCCATAAGTTAATTCGATCATTATCAATACAATAGCCACTAATTTTTGTAAACTTACGTGTAAAAATGTGGTAGCTTTTTGTGCCGTTACTTTCTGAAAGCAATCCCTTTCTTTTGAGCAAAGCGCATCTCGGGACGATTGGAGCTTTTTGTCGAGTTTTTTCAGCAGAAGATTGCTGTCTTTCCCATCCTAATAATAAGTTAGTAAATAATAAATCAAAAAATTAAGACATACATTTACAATTATATACGCGGATCAAAGAAAGTGCAAAGAAAATTCATATTTTTCATTTATTTTTCGAACGTTTTAATTTGGTTCAAACGAATGTTTTTTA
This sequence comes from Chydorus sphaericus, assembly GCA_030141595.1. Lineage (NCBI taxonomy): Eukaryota > Metazoa > Arthropoda > Branchiopoda > Diplostraca > Chydoridae > Chydorus > Chydorus sphaericus. Next base: position 7,712,018 of record CM057932.1, read on the forward strand.
TTTCAAAATTTTGAATCAAAGTCACAAAGTAAAGGTAGGAACGACGGTAAATGCAGTGTCGCTGAAATGCAAATATATCTTTTTAAAAAGGAAATTCGATGAAGAATTAAACTGCATTTCAATGAATTAGTATTTGAAAATTAAGTGTAGCTGGCGAACCGAAATATATGCGGCGGTTCCAAATCCCTTTTGGATGATCAGTTCAATGTTGTCGTGGTTTGCCAGTTCTTTGACGGAATTAACAATAGGGACAGGAATGGAGACGGTAATCAAAGAAGTTAAAACTGAACTATAAAAATTGGTTAATATCAGAGCAGCGATGCACCAGGCTCCTCCAGCAAGACGCATCTTAAATGAGCTTGGAGCTGTAAATCCAGCTAATAATAATAATATTAAAAAAACTATTACATGGTTTTTACAACTAGCTATTGTACCCTAGACTACCTTTTGATACAAGTAAACCGTAAAGGAAAAGCCAATGAAGTTCCAAGCTCACTTTAGCCCGGTCCTTCCTTTCGACTCTATTACGCTTGTACAACCAATTGACAAGTCCCAAGAAGATTGTTGCACCAATAAAAACCAGCAAAGTAGTCCAAACCTTCCGGTCAATATAAAATTGTGCATATATCATATTTACAATATAAAGAACGTGACAAAATTATTCAGTTTGGTTGCATAAAGTACAGCATTTTGCAATTACTTACCGGTATCTCGAATGGCCTCCAAACTGAAGAGATAGTTCCTCCTACAGCTAACTGTGGCACTGGTATAAGAAGGTTGAATGGTGTGTACAAAAATGGCGAGAGGAAATCAGAATAATATTTGAATCGGGTGTAGGTTACGATGTATGGTTGTGGTGATATGTCACACAGCTGCCAATGATTATATTTGTTAATGAGAGACTAAATCATTTCAGTATCACATTATATAATTAATTGCAATTTTATGTTATCATTAGAGAGGAATTATCAGCTTTTCCATTTGTTATAGATATTTAACTTACTCCGTGTTTCAGCTGATAGAGTGGCGTCCGAATATCCATATTTGTTTCATTATCTTTTGTAAAGCGTTCTGAATCCATTTGAGGAAGGCATTCGTATCTTACTCATTATGAAAATAAGTTAAGAAAAAAAATTAGCCACCCCAACTATAGCACACATCATAACTTACTTAAAATCCATCGAAAGTGAAATCCATTCCATCATTTCAAACGTAATTCCACTCTTAGATATTGTGTAACCCGATCCATTTCTTTCCCAATTCATATAACCTTCAGACTGAAGAAAATTTTTCCCCCATTTTATCGCATAGTAAACAGGAGATGAAGAATTCATTTATAAGTTGTGGTATAATTACCCTAAAACAACAAACGTCCACATGCCGTTTTCCGGATGCTTCATCATCATCGTAAGGTCTATTCTCCTTCGTGTTCGGCTTAGCCTCAACCATCAGGATTGTGCTGATGCAGGTGATCATCCAGAAATAACCTCTCAATGGATTCGATGTCGCCAACTCACTCATTTCTTACCAATTTTTCCTGGTTGTTTATGCACTGATCAAGAAATTTTATTAAAAGTGCCTAGCTGATATACAAGATTTGACGAGTACAGAAGGTAGACGTCAGCTCGAGTGTGCTTTTTTGTGCGAACTGAAGTGAAATGACAATGAGAGTTTCCCTTACAGCTAACCAAGTCCATCTATTTACTATGAACAATTTCATGATTGGTTTTACTCGTACAAAGGAAACTAGAGATTCCTGTTACATCCATATCTAGTACTTGCTTGACTGTTCAATTGATACGCCGAATAACTGCGGAATGACAATTATACATTAATAACTTTATTAGTTAGAGAGCAATGTCCAAAGACTACAACTGAAAGGACCAAATCACGTTATCAGAGTGATACACAATGGGGTCATCCCGTTGTCGTCCTCCCCCCCCCCCCCCCCCCCATCGTCTCCCATTCATCTCTTGGACTATTTACGATTGAATTCTAAATAAGCGGCTTCATAAACTTGAATATGTACTTGAAACTGAAGTACAAATACATCTCGACTTGGGGCTTGAATTGTTGGGCAGAGTGCTCAAACTAACTTTATTTAAAAAAAAAAGCTGGATTGAGAACAACGCAGCACGCTCCTTTTTAAATTATGGACAAGATGTCGAATTGGAACTGCGTGGCGCCATCCCGAGGGCTCGACCCAGGATTGACAACTATATCACATTTTAAAACACAAAAAACTACCAGCATCGGATTGAAAGTTGCCTAACAGAATCCCAGGACTTTCCTTGAATTGTATATAGCGACATCTTTGAGTACAATATTGGAACAAGTCTGAAAGCCAGACATTAAACATTCAGCCTTATCGATTAGGTTCCACAGGAGGAAGCAACTAGCAAGGCTGGCCGTTGTGTTAGGAAAGCCCAATCCAGATGGCGTTCTGCTCCGCATTATACATAGCTATGTTCTCGTAGTCTAAGAGCGTTGAGAATGTCGGTTATGGGTACGGTGAAGGACCGGGAGACCAACGAATATATTATTCATATTTTTTTTCATTATCTTTCTTAACAAGCGATATTTGAGCGAAAGAGAGGAAAAATGTCTAAATCCGGAATCATGTTCAGGGTAATAAAACAGACTGCATTCGATGCGGAATTCAATGCTAAGTCGATTAATGCCAAGTTTGAGTCGGTATAATATCTCAGTTATAAGATATTGACTAAATCCGGGGACACTTTAGTACTTTCTTGGAAAATTGCGTCTCTTGCCATCTTTCTTTCTCCTCCAGCGAGATATAAAAAGAATAGTGGGACACTAGTTTTGTGACTTTTTTTCCATGCACCGTCAATCTCCCTTGTGCTGCGACTGGCCAGTTTATTCGTTGCGTAGCGGGTTTTACTTTCTTATAACCGTCCTTACCTGAGAAAATCGCGCGAAAAAACTGGCCAATGGATTTATCGATATTAAATTGATGCGCCGAAAAAAAACTTTGGAATTATAATTATACACTGTCATAGACAGTCCCCGGTCTGCACAGGAGTCATGTCGTTCATCAGGGTGACCCTGAGTCATTCCTGATGAATTCGGCAGGATGGCGAGCCCGCTTGTTAATCTCTCTCTTAAAATTTGGACATCACGGTTTGTTGGTGCACGAGTTTAAGTCAAACCGGGGGTGATACTGGGCGCACCTTTTGACCTCGATCTTGATACTTTACACCTCCAAATCTTCTTTATTTGTGGGGGGTCCATGCAGCAGCGGTCGACAAAGTGAGATTTAGTTGCGCACCCGTTTTTTGGTCCCACTTTCTGGAAATCCTCTTTTTTGGAAACCCATAAGAGAACCATTGAACAGATTTCAGCATCAATGAGTAAATGGCGGACTGCCTGATTATTTAATTTTAAAAAGCTGTTAACCCAATGGATTAGCCCATACGATGTTCCAGTAGCTTTAAGAAACAAAGGGTCGCGCAAAGGGTATCTCTTAGGCGGGAAGAAATTGCGCACCCTGTTTTTGGTCCTAATTTATGGAGAATTCCACTTTTAAAGAGTCCCACTACTACTGTTGTACTTCCAAGAGTTCTAACAAGGTTTGCGTATAGGTATTGTTAAGGTTTTGAGACTCAGCCTAAGTAATAAAGAGGCCGCTCGTAAGAATGCCAGTAATACATAAAAATGCTCTTACGATGGATCGGTCGGAGGGCATACATGAGGGTTGAAGGAGGGTAAAATAATGGACATCTAGCGGTAGTAACAAGACATAGGGTGTCAATTCGCAACAGTATTAAGCGTTGTACTGAAATGACCTGGTGGACCATAAGGACTTCATATAATGGGAAATGGTTGGGTTGACGTTGACGACAATTAAGCTCTTCCAGATGGTACCCTTTCTCAAGGGGGAAATTGCTCATCGAGAGCGTTGATAAATTTGGTACGTAAGGTTAGATTGTTCGACTGACAAGACTCAGCAAAGGCTGCTGGTGCTGGGGCTGCATGTGACGGGGCTGCTGGTGCTGGTCATTCTTTACAATGATGCACGGTGTTGATGGAGCCAGGACTGCTACACGTACGAGAAATTGGCACCTGGAAAGTAGCGAGTAACAACCTCTCTAACGCTGTTTAGGCCGAACTACACACCAAACTTACAGATGGCTTTTAAGGCGATGGCCTGCAATAAGGAGGGTAGCGCACTGAAATTTGGGGTCATACTTGCACAAAATATAGAAATCGTCACCAGAAGGGTTCAACCCAGGTTTTACGCCTTTTCCAACCCAACTTCTTTCTCCGGGTCCGAAGAATTTCCCAACACCACCCCAGGACCGTTCTTCGAATTGTATATGGCAAAGTCTTCGAGTAGAATATTAGACACGAAAATTAGCAAGTCAAACCCAATCCAGGCGAAGTTCTGCTCCGGATGGTACATCGTTTCCTAATAGAGCGTTGAGGATCTCGCTGATGTATGGTAAAGAACCGGGAGGCCAAAGTTACAACAATATGTGCACATGGAATGATTTTATTAGTGTAATTGTTTAGTTGTTGAGGGGGAGGGTTTGAAATTTATCTGTGCACATTTTGGGGTTTGGTTACATTTTTATTATGCAGATAAAGAGATAAAAATGAGCGGGGAAAATCGTCATTAAACATTTCCAATTAATTATTTTCTTTATTGTTCTTCGAAAGTGTAAACCCATTATTTTTTTTAAGGAGAACGAAAAAACGGTATGGATTTCCAGACTTTAAGATTTCTTATCCACTCTGCTATTAGGGCTAGCAAGGCTAGAATGAATCCGAAAAGAAGAAATAGAAAAGCTGGGACGAGACCTTGCAGATCCACTAAAGCTGGATTGCGGATATCAGCCATCTTTGCTTGACGAGAAGATGGATCTATCATGCACTGAATAGGCGTCGGTAAGTGGATTTCTTTCCAATGGCCAACCAAGCCGGCCTCCATTATTCTTAGCACTCTATGTTAGCATGTATACCATTCACCATTGAGTTTGAATCGCAGTTAATTCTTTGCAAATAATATTATTTTTTATCCATACCCCCGTTGAAAATTCTCAAAATGTGAATGTTTTTTGGATATGGCCCATGCTAGCAGTATCATACCATACGGTTCCTTGGCAATTGCTGTGTTGCATCGCCCAGTTTGGCGGTAGTCTTCTGACACCAAAGCCAAAAGACTTGGTTGGTCCTTTGTTTAAAAAATGTGACCAAATCAAAGTTACTTTTTTTACTAGTTTTTTTTTTCATTAATTTCGGTCTTTTCCATAACATACTTGTAAAAATGTGGTAGTTTTTTTCTCGACAACTTGGCGAAAGCAATCCTTTTCTTTAGGGCAAAGAGAATCGCGAGATGACTGCAGCTTTTTATCGAGCTTTTTCAACAGAGAACTACTGTTTTTCCCATCCTAATAAATATATAATTTTATTTGATGATAGATGGGAAAGCAGTTAAATGTATAGATGACGAACCCCGATCATTAAGGCTGTTGCAAACCCCTTTTGGATGACTAGTTCAACGTTATCATTGTTTGCCACATCTTCGACTGAATTCGCAATTGGGACAGGACTGGACGCTGTGATCAATGAAGTCAAAATTGAGCTGTAATAATTGGTCAAGATCAGAGCAGCAATGCACCAGGCTCCTCCAGCAAGTCGCATCTTAAATGAGTTTGGAGCTCTAAATCCGGCTAGTATACAGGTGTGAATCATAATTTAATAAATGTTGAATAACATATAAGCCTATATGGATACCTTTTGATACGAGCAGTCCGAAAAGAAAGAGCCAGTGAAGGTCTAAGCTGACTTTGTCATCCTGCTTATTTTGGGTGGCTCTACTGCGGCCATATATCCAGTGGATGAGACTCAGGAGAATTGTAACAGCAATAGAAATCAGCAATGTAGTCCAAATCTTTATGGTTCATGCCAATTTTATTCCACACATGACAATCCCAATCGTGATTATAGATTAATGTGATTAAGCTGATGAATTGTTGTCTAAATGGGCATACCGAATTTTCAAAGGGTCTAAAAACTGATGAGATATAACCTCCTTTGGCATACTGTGGTACTGGAATAAGTAGACTGAACGGAGTGTAAATGAATGGCGAGAGAAAGTCACAATAGTATTGGAATCGACTGTAGGTTATGACGTATGGTTGAGGTGATACTTCACACAGCTGCCAATCATATTTTTAAATCGAAAATAGAAATAAAAGTGAAAATTATCGATACTACTTATAACAATAAATGTAGAAATAATATTAGCATTTACAAGTGTCATACTTACTCCATGCTTCATTTGATACAGTGGTGTCCATACTACTGCATTCGTGTCGTTATCAAACGTATAGCGTTCAGAATCTATCTGAGGAAGGCATTCATATCTTTGAAAATCAGATAAAAAGAAAAGCTTGATTCAAAACACATTTTTCGAACATGTTAAAGTAACGTATTTTTATATATTACTCAAATTTCTCAGAAAATGAAATCCATTCCATCATTTCAAACATGATTCCACTCTTTGATATGGTGTGGCCCGATTCGTTCCTCACCCAATTCATATAACCTTGCGACTGAAGGGGAACATATTAATTTTTCTTCGTGGGAAAACCTATATAGCCAAAATATGAATAATAATTACCCTAAAGCAGCAAATGTCCATATGCCTTCTCCCGGATGCACCATCACCAACGTTCAACGTTATGCCCTCGTTATCCGCGTTGAACATAGCGCCAATCATGGGAATCGTGCTAATAAAGGTGATTACCCATCCAATAAATCTTGCATGCTTTCTCATTCCTTACCACTTTTTTTCTTTATGGGTTTTGTATATAATTGTTACCATAGTTATAATTTTGGAAGACTAAGCTTCAATACAGACCTCAGCTGGTAAGTCCTTTCCAATGCCAACTGAACTGGAATTACAATTCGTGTTTCCCTTTCAACAACAATGGTACCCCAACTATAAGGGTACGTTGTTTTACTATACTCAACAAAAGAGAGATGAAATAATTAGAAAAGCCGCTCCTCGTATCGATCTGGCGGGTCTTTTTTTAATGACTATTGATTTGACAAAACACAAGGAAGTACACTATAAGAAGAAAACTATAAAGAGTTGAATAACAGGAATGAATCAGTAAAATATTTTTTTTTTAATGGCAACTATTATCGTTTTATCAGATTAGATGCCTCAAATGCGGAAAGAAAATATTTCAAACCATATTTCAGGTATATTTCAACTGCGAGTAGCATATACGGTACTACTATTACTTATTATTATTATTTGACTTATATTATTATTTGAAAAAATTGGTATGGGAATCGCGCACTTTCAAATTTTTAAACAAAGGGTTTTCGTTAACGATCGTTAACGAAAACTATCGCTTTTCAAAACGTGGGAACGAAGCGAAAACGAAGCTTCGTCAAAATTTTCTAACGAAAAATTTATCATAACGAAAGTTAGTTGAAAAACCACTAACTGCACAGCACTAAATAATGGAACCTACTTGAGAATTTAATTCTACTTTAAACGAAAAGCGAAATTATATTAACTGTACAGAACAGCTAGGGTTATATAAAAAAAAAGCTTCCCTATCATAATAGGGAGATGTGTAATCAACTGGCAAATTCAAGTCATTATAGTTTACACAATAACCTGTAGGTGCAGGTGTGGGGTTTCATAACGTTAAAACTTAGTTTAATTTATAATTAACACTGTTATTTACTCCACTATCGCGGCATAGTGTTGACCAGATCAGGAGTCATTTTCAGTTCTTTTGGAAGATATATAGTATAGCTTGTACCCACACAACACAGAATATGAATATTTTTTAACAATAAGATGAAATAGTAATTAGTAAGTACCTCTCTTTGACAATGTAGCAATCTCTATCAGCAGAGCTCTCTACCTCGACTGACATCCGTCTTGCGAATCCGACGATAGTAAGTAGATATGTGCCGCCTACGTAAAAAACAATGGAATGATGCTGCACGCCATATAGACTACTCAGAATCGGAGCGGTTGGTTGTTTTCTTTCAGTTGTACAAATAATGTACACCAATTATTCGCTAGAAATTTGAGATAATAACCTAATTTTGCATGACTTAAACATTTTATTGGCTATCCGGACGTTGATTGAACCATGCACCAGTTTATTTATCATGTTTGGTACAGAACTGAAATGCTAGCATTTCATATAATATTGCAGAGGAGGGCACAGCATCGGCGGTTGCTCTTATTTTCTCCCTCCAAAGCTGGATTTGACATTTTCTTTCCTCGTCCAATTTTATGCTATCGGACACAGAACAGAGAATGACATTTCAGTGTGCTGCCAATCATTGTGTGAATAATGCATTACCAATACAGACGATGATAACAACAATTTTCTTAATTTTTTTTTCTTGTAGTAGCTGGTGGATTCCTTGTGATGGCTTCGTGATGTATCAGTCAGGCTACATTACAGTCTATGCAGCCTGATGTATATGTTTTCCACGAAGTTGCCAGGCAACGACAGTATCTGTGTAAATGCATTCGATAAAAATAAGCTCCAAGTAATAGCGGGCATTCGTAAAAATATTCGCTTGATTGGTGATTCGCTCCTGGAACTTAACTAGTCTCCTTCGTGCAAGCATACATCGTGGATATATGTGCAGTAAAGCCACACTATACGTAGATCAAATAACGAATATCGTTTGCCACGTTATCTGATTGTACCAATATGCACTTGCTGCGTTCAGAGATGCTATTGCAGAGATGCTACTGCAGAGATGCTACTGCAGAGATGCTACTGCTATATTCGGAGACGCGCAGTTTGAATTTAAATTTCAAGTCTGCTGCGACTCTATTTACTCTCACAGGGTTTTTTTTCTTACTATAATCTTTTGAAGTATCATATTATTATCATAACACTTTATATTTAAACACGATGGTTTTTGTCGCCAGGCACTGCGCCCAGCCGCCTACACTAACTGTATACATATTTCATTACTGACAATCCCACTAAAATTGGATGGCGGCTTCGCCACGATATGCTGTATTATTGATATTTACAGCTAATTTAAAACATATACTGCTAGCTCCCTTGGTTTCTATTTTTTAACCCATTTCCCTGAGATTCGATCCAGGGATGGCAATAACCACTACTGCCTACTCGATAGCGCTCGGAGTAGGAAATAAAACATGCACCAAGAGGTTTAAAATATAAGCATTGTCATTACAAACAAGCTGCATACGCCCGGTAGGATACAGAAAGAATAAGTATACAGAAATTTCATTATTCCAGGTACCCAATATAAGCATATATTTTATACATTCGAAATCTCAGACCGTTATAGCTTAAATAAAGCTTAAATATCGACGGATGTACCTATGTAGAGATACCCAAACTATTCATACATAAAGTCATTTTATTATTATTTATTCATCTATTATTTCAAACTCGAATATATTTTAAATGCCATTATCACTTTTCAAAGTATAGATATAAACATTGTTTTATATATGGGCTTGATGTTGTGTAAAATATTGAACCGCAGTACAGTGTAAATATGATCCAACGAAATGTCGATATAAATCAATCAGCAACATAGGTAAAACAAGGTGGAATCGGATACGTCGTCCCTTTGGCAATCCCGTGGATGCCAGTGCACGGCTGATAGAAATCGTTACCCCAAGGATTCGGCCCAGGATTCACAACTACCACATTTTCAAACACAACTCCTTGCATCGGATTCGAAGAGTTGCCAAACAGAACCCCAGGACTGTTCCTCGAATTGTATATAGTAATATCTTTGAGAACAATGTTGGACCAAGTCTGAAAGCCAGACATCAAACATTCAGCCTTATCGATTAGGTTCCACAGGAGGGAGCAAGGCTGACCGTCCTGCTGGGCAGGGCCGATCCAAATTGCGTACTGCTCCGGATTGTACATCGTAATGTTCTCGTAGAGGATGTCGCTAATGGAGGCTGAAGGACCGGGAGGAGCATTATCTCGCCAGCGGGTCTTCATGTAAATCCCCTTAAAAGTGTTGGGAAGAACGCTATCCCTGAATGTAATATTTCTCACCTAATACACAACATATACAAAAATTCATAAATAGCCTATACATTTAAAATAATAATTTATATAGCTTGACGATATAAAATTAATTGATTTTTGAGATCACACGAGGTAAGTTCCTCATTTTATCTTTGAAATGGATCCAGATAAAGATACTTTCAGACAAGATACTCTTTTGGTTGAATGCCTTTAAAGCAATCGATTGAAAATAGACTTCTACCACTGGATAGAATCGCCAAAAAAGTTTCTTTAAAAGTATCTTAATTTTTATTCCAGCTTGATAAAGGTTCCGATTTAATCTCAAGTGTTTGGTCTAGGTAGTAAATACCGGTAAGATACCAAAAGTATCTATTCTCTGATCTTATTCTTTAAAAGATATGAAACACTATATTTACCACAGAACCGCCAATGCTTCCAATGACTAATCCAACTCCAGAGCAGGAAATCCTCTCGAATAGCATATTCTGGGATCCGTCCTTAACAGATATGCAATCATCTTGCACCCATATTTCGGTGTCGTGGATGTACGCATCGCTTCCAGTAATGTCTATGCCGTCTGTGTTCAAAGCCGACATATCCAAAAGATTATGACTGGGTAGTTGGGTAATGCGAGCCTCTACTTTGGTGTGGCGCACTAGTAGGCCATCAGTACTTTCTGCATAGAAGTGCCAAAGAGGACTATCTTTAAGATATAGATTTTCGAGCGTAATGTTGCGGGCTTTATACAAGTGGATCAATTTAGGTCTCGCATTGCGAATCAAGTAGTCGATAGGTCCATACCTAATAAATGGAATTAGTTAAATTACTGATAATATATTTAGTTTGTTATTACCATATAAAGCCATTGCCATCGATGACCCCCTTGTTATCTTTATCACTACTCGTGAATAGAATATCTGAGGCATTGGTCAAGTAAATGCAATCCTTGATGCCGCCATTATCGTTATAAGGCCACTGATCTCGGTCGTCGTTAAAGGTGATGTTGCCGTCGATCTGCCAGGTAACGCCGCTCATTCCGTCCCTCGCGATGCCGCCCGTAGTGAAAAAGTTCAAACCGGCCGGGAAGAGGAGCGTATCGCCCGGTTGTAAGGCATTAATCGTAGCATTGAAAAGATCTCCATTATGTTTGGCTGTGTCGTAAGAATCGTCAAAAGGAATTCCTCCGAGATCCTTGAAATTCCATATTTCACCTTGGAAAAAATTGTATATTTCTTAAATGTTATTGATTCTAATTAAGATTCATTTGAACCTTACATTGATTTCCGGTGACTAAAATTAGGAATAAAATTACTATTTTATCCTTCACCATTTTACGTAATGACCTACTACTTTGGAGGCTCGCTCCAGACACTCTACTTGTTTTGTTACAAGCTAAACAAAAATTTACTTAATGAAGATGTCTAGTGAAGATAACAAGATGTATTTTTATCAACGCGCACTACATATCACATCAATCATCCAATATTTGTTTTAGGATAATGTTTAAAAACTATAGTCTCAATAAAATAAATAGGATATATTATAAATAAGATTTTATTTATTTATCTTAAGATAACGATGACAATAAATATTAGCGTTGAATGATATAATATTAATAATAATAATTTATAACTGAAATAAAAAGTGCATTATAAATAACATTTCATTATTAAACGACGGAATATATTGCTTGCCAGGCAGGCGTCGTCCCAGGTGGAATGTTCTTATTAGTGCCATAAGATTTGAATTCAATCGTCATCTGGTTGGATAATGAGGTTACAATAGGGTTCAGTAGGTAACCATTGATATTCAAAGCGTTCAAAGCACCGGGTGCTCCTCCATCATTAATCTATTAACAAATTATATGATTTTAATAATATTAGATCTCTTATATAACTGAGAATTAAAAGCTTCTTACAACTAGAATGTCAACTATAGTTTCAATGATGAACGTTGTGAAAGTGAGCTTGATTTTCTTATCGCCCGGCACGCCTATGAAGTAGATGCAACTGAAATTGGAGCCGTAATCACTTGGATAATTGGGCGACTGGATGACGCCACCCGTTGTCGTAATGTTGCTGCAAGTTCCACAACCTAAATACATTGTTTTTTAATAATAATAGCTCATATATCAACAAATTTCTAAGATTTTCTTGTAAATTTGTAAATTTCTCCACTTTATTTCGCAATAAGTATTTACAATGATGCCAATGCATGAATGCAGTTTACTATTACTAATTTATTCTTAATTTTTTTTTTTACTTGAGGTACTGCAAGAGGTTAGAATCGTAGAGGCCGGAGTAGTTGTTGTAGTAGTCGTTCCGTGTTTATTCAATCCGAATAGAAACCTTGCGGGATAAACGGCCGCGCCCACCATCCACCAATACACCAAAGCTACCTTTTAAATTAGAATCATGTGATGCATTTGAATTTTGAAAAAAAATGAATCCGTATTTTCCTACGTACTTGAGAAAGGATGAAAAAATTAGCTAATATCATCCTTAATGAAGTTGATCAATTGGCTTGAATTTAAGCTGAACGCGCACGAAACTGAGTAAGAAGTGACCTAACTCTTCAACTGATTACGTCGAACTGAATTTGAGAAGGGACTCGTCACACGTCCTCCTTACATTCTGCTTTCAGGAAATGCTCTTGATTACGTCACGCTTTAATTCATTATATTAGAAGAAGAAAAAAACTTGACTTGGACCGTGTGAACCTAGCGGGCTACCCGGCCGGAAGTCCTTTAAGCGCTTAATCATAAAACTAACTTAACCTAATTAAAAAAAAAAAACTGTTTGAATAACCGTTATTGTTTAAAATTATTATTGACATCTTGATTGCGTCATGAGAATCAATGAAAATCATCCGTTAGAAACATAAAAATAGTAAATTGTGATTATTTTTAAGATATTTTGAATTAACTCTGAGTTTATAATAAATTTAATTATTTTAAAAGCAGCTGAAGCGTGTATACATTACAAATAAATCGTAACAGCATCTTTAGCGCATTTATAAAAATTCAGGTATACTGTAATAGAATCTTGAGCGCGTTTCTCACAATAAAATCACCGAAAGCATCTTATGCGCGTTCAGAAAACTTTATTCAATACAGCATCTTAAGCGTGTTTAAAATCAATCTTTTCCTGCATAATATTTTAACGATAACTTTACAAAAGAAAAAGAAATTGAAAAAAAACGAAATTGCCGCGTTTTATTAGCATCGTTATTAAACACAATTACAAATCATCCCTTTAAAAAAAATTGATGAGATTCTATGCTTCATAACGGGGATTTCTCGACATTATTACTGCATTATTATTTGGCATCTTGGATAATAATTAAAAAGAAAACATAAAAAGAAAACACACACAAAAAAAAATTTGCTTGATTTCCGGTAAATTAAATAGTAATAATAAAAAAAAAATCAAGTCAACACAACTCGGCGCATGATTTGAGACTTTGCTTCGCCGGAAACCTCCATTTTCTTCGGCTTGGCGACAACACTTTGGGGCATCAGTAACTGCTTCAGACTGCGTGTCTGTTCCAGTTGTTCACGAATTCGCACAGCCAGAGAGATGGACAGCTTATTCTTCCTTCCGGCCGGAATCCTTGACGTCTTGAGTGACTCCATGTGGCGATCCAACAGAAGGCAAAAGGCTTTCTTCCCATCAGGCGAAGAGGATAGAGCGAGCTCCTTCACCGACTCGGATGAGACGATCCTGATGGCAAGATTGGCCGGAAGGGCCTGGCAGATCCTTCGGGCGAACATCAAGACAAACTGGCCGTCCCCAGATTTGTATAGGAGACCAAAGAGCTCTTCTAAATGATCCGTTAGTGAGGTTAAATCAGCCCGGACGGCGACGAACTCGCAGAGCCAGAGGTAGACAGGATCGGCGCGGGCCGAATCGGCCCAGTCGGACCGATGGATCTCTAAGGTCAGTTGGGCTAATTGGGCTGGATTGAGCTTGGATAAGAGAGCGCAGATGACGGCCAGACATTTCTCGGAAACATCCGTTCTATTTTCGTGCTGGATGTAGAGCTGGATGCAATGAAAGAGGTCCCAACTAAAAAATAAATTATTAATTTAGCAAATATACACAATTAGGAAAAATAAAAATTAATTAAGAATTTATACAAAAGAAATTAAGTAATATCAATAATTCACTTAGAAATAATTAATGTAATTTTTAAAAAATTACTTCGAGATTTCATCAGGCTTTTGGCTCGCTTTCTCGATCCATGTGTGTAGGAGTGATTCAACCGTCAACCAGGACCAAGTGAGGAGGTCATCCCAGCTGAATCCGTTGCTTGAGAGGATGTCAAGTATCACCTCCCTCTCCATAGGACTCCAATCGTCCAGAGTCAGCTGTTCCATGAGAGCGCGGATGTAAATCTTTTTCTCATTATCACCGAACCGGATGCATTCCGTCACAAGACGTAACAGCAATTCTTTGCTAACTTCCTTCAGCGATTCCCTAAAAAAGTTAAATTTTAAAATTAGTATGATTAATTAATTAAAATCAACGAATAATTGCATTTATCAGTTTATTATTAATTTCCTATTAAAGAGTCTAATTTAATTTGATTGAATAATGATTATTACTTTGATCGGAGATTGAGGAGTTGGAAGAGTCCCAAAACTCTACGACGATCCATCAAGAATCCTGCTGCATCGAGGACGAGCTGCGCTAGCTCGACGACCGGCAGGTGGAAGAGTGTCGGACAGATAGCTGCATCCAGCCGGGGTTCATTCATCCACAGCACCAGTTTCAGGATCGGAATGGGTAAGGCCGAGTCGTCTTTGAGCCTGGCCATGATCATCTGGGAAACGCTGCTTCGTCCGAGATCGGAGAGGTTGGCAATCTGGATCATCTCCGATGTGGAAGAGAGGACGAGATCCAGTAGGAACGTCCTGGATAGACCCTCATCCAGCCCGTCTGGAAGGCTACAGATCGTGTCCGTCAACGTCTGTATACATTTAAAAAAAAAAAAATAATAAATTAATTCAGTAATTAAGTTAAGTAATAAATTGATGGAAGAAAAAAAAACCATCGAATTTTTTAGTATTTTTGTTCAGATTTCTAAACTATACTTAACTATTCAATATTAAAAAAAGAGTAAAAATTTAATTGATTAAGACAAATTCCGCTCGAAAATATAAAAAGATTAAAAAAAATTCAAAGATTTAAAAAAATATATAATTTTCAATATTTTTAACAAATTAATTCGATCTAATTTAACCCTAAATAGATCTTTTTGGTGGCACCATAGAATGAAACATACAAATAGTTTCTTTTTAGGGGAATTTATAAAATAGATATTTAATAGAAAATTGGTGAAAAAATTGGTGACCGGTATATTCAGCTGTATAAACCATTCCAAAGCCGGCAGGATGAGTTCCAGAAGAATGTCGCCTCCTCCGTGAAGATCCGATTTAGGAAGGGCGTTGCACAACTGGCCGTAAATATGAAAGCCGGATGGACAAACCCGAAGACGAGCAAAATCATTTTCCTTCAAATCAAGGATCAGTTGAAATTGCCTTAAAATAAAAATTCAAAATATTAAAAAAATTGTAAATATTATTACGGAATAAAAATTAATTCACCTGTAAGTTTTCAAACGGAGCACAAAATCAGGTAGACTGGATACTCGACGGCTATTGGCCGTCCTCGGATCCCGTTCCAGCGACATTAACAAGTCAAAGTAAGCGTCAATCTAAAAAAATGTAAATAAATAAGATTTTAAAAAGGAGTTTAATTAAATTAAATTCAAGTTAAATTCAAATCAAGTGTAAATAAATTAGCACGAATTATTTTAATACGGATTAATCCATTTCAAAAGAGTATCGTTAATTAAATTATACTTCAATTAAAAGCCATATTTAATTAGATTACCATTAATTAACGAAAATATAATTAAAAAATAATCCGCATAGTTGGAGATAAAATTAAGTAATTCATAGTTTAAATGAATACTTGAGCTTGGGTGAGTCGATGAAGTCGGCCAAGATCCATCACAGTGATTAAACACCAGAGCCTGTTGGCCACCACGTAGGCTCCTGCGTAACAGCACTTTACGGCCAATAGTGAGGCTAATTCCGTCAGATGGATCAGCTGTTTCAGCATCCGGGAAGGAGTAATAAGTTTCAGAATAACGGCAGAAGCGGCATCCCATCCTGAAAATAAAAATTGCTTAATTAAATAACATAAATTAAAATAGTACTTTAAATTAAATTAAATATTTTTTTAAATAATAAATTACCCGTTACGTCACACTCAAAATCCACAATGGCTCTCGCCACTTCCGCATTCCGGACGCCCTCTGTGGCAGCCAGCACATCCAGCAGTTCCAATCCTTGCTCAACTGCCCCCAAATTCCGGCAGAAATCCAGCATCCTTGCAGCCATCATCAACACTTTCTTCGGCTCCATCCTCCCGATGTTAATCAGCCGATCCAGCATGTTGATTAGCCTCATCTTCTCCCTTCCGGATCCCACCGGAAGTCTCTCTTCCATCGAGCCTAACAGCTGATCCATCAGCCCGGAATCAACAGCTGATTTCAGCGACTGATCCAGCGGCTGGATAACCAAGAAATCGCCCTCCTTATGCGCCACCTGGAGGCCGGAATTGGACTGAGGAACGCTCAAATCAGAATCGATCCAACGGATGACTCGATGGGACACGACGTCCGCCAGGTGGACATCTAAAAAATCGATGGATTGGAGCAGATGAGCTCTGAGTTTGTCAACATTGCGCAACTTCCGGAATCCTAATTGAGCGTATTCCTCTTCCAATCGAATTCCGACCAGATTTTTGGGATTATCTTCCGCTAATCCGTCGCAGTCAATAATCTGCAACTTTTCTTCATCATCGGAGAGGTCGCTGTCGTCCATTGAACTGGATTGATCCAGCGGAAGAAGTTGAGTAGATGATGTTGAAGATGATTTATTATTCCAGCTCGACAAGATTTGAAGGATTTCGTTCTGGGCAGAGAGGTAATTGGGCAGCAGGATGGGATGGAGAGAGGCTTTGAAGCAATCCGGCCATGAGAGAGAGTAGACCAAGGTGATGGATGGACCGCCTTCCAGCTGGTGCTGGCAATCGGCGTAGAAGGCAGATACATCAAACTCCATCTCACGGTGGAAGAATGAGTCAGAGCGCTGGACGGATAACCGGGCTTTCTGGCCAGTCATCAATAATGGGACGGAGAGTAACATGGTCCCGAAAATTCCTTTAAAAAAATAAAAAAAATATTTAATTAATTTTAAATAATTAATAACTGGATTTAGCTAATTTATAATGATTTATTTAATTTATTTAAATTAAAATTGATTTCTACATTGTAAAAAGACGATCATATTTGAAGTAAAATTTTAAATTATTTAGTAAGGATTAAGTAAACTTTTTAAAATCATTCAATAAAACTAATTGAAATTTAAAAAAATTAAATGTGATAATGACAATAATTTGACATTATAAATTAAAGTATGTAATCATTTAATTATATTTACCTGGTCTCTCATTCAGCACACATTGTCTACTGTAGTGGCCACCAGGTAGTAGGATGATCATCTTGTCCAGTTGGGCCTTGACTACTCCAGAATCGTGCAGCTCAAAGCCCATGAGTTGGGCCATTGCATGATTCACAACATCCGGCAGGGATGTCATGTTCTTCAGGTGGAGTTTGGCGCCTTCAATCTCCCAGGCACAGCCAGGTTGAGATAGAGGATCTTGAGAGAGATTCTTCCCCATCCCAGAGAGGGAAGGCTGAGCCAGAGTTACCAACTTGTCAAAATCCTGTTATCAATCAAGATATTCATTAATTGTGCATTGAAGAAAAAGTCAGAAATGTGATTACCTGAGTGACTATGGGTATTGGGAATTCTCCCGCTTGATCAACTTCCAGGGAGCCCCATGTGCACGGACTGCACGATCCCATCCATGCAAATTTCTCGGGGGAGGAAATCTTTTCCCTGTCAAAGTTGAGGACTGCATTGAGCCTCTGCTCGTCTATGCTCATTTTTAGTTCCTGAAATAGAATAAGTTAGAAATATTAGATTAGAAAGTAGAGAAAAGCAAGACATGTGACCACACGGACCTTGGCAATATTAAGTATGCATGTAAAACTAATTTTTAATGGCGAATTGACAAGGATTACACGTCAATTAATAAAAGTAACTACAGAATTATTTTTTGAAAACGTTGATATGATAAAACAGTAAACAAATTAGCAGTGGAAAAGGAGAAAGAAACGAAAAAGAGAACAACACGTGTTTGAAATGGCAGCAGACGAACTTGAGAATATGAGAGCGTGTCAGCGTGATGAAATAGAAATGCTGAAATGTACTGTGGTGCCATACAATATGATTCGTATTTCATCAATGAAGTCTTTTTTTTTAACAATTCAAAAAATATTTGATGGTTCGATTGCAACGCTTTGATAAAAGTTTTACACTTTAAAAAAGATTTTAGTTTTTTTTAATAGTTGGAAAGAAATAAAGGCAGATGAACGAACCAAAACAGTGCCGTAACCATGTCGCAAAGTTCTATGCGATAGTCGGCCATAATCGAAGAAATTTAACACTTGTTTTTAAAAATAAGGTTTAAAAAATTGAATACTACTTTAATAGAAAAAATGCTGTTGATTTTGTTTTATTTTTATTTTTAAATGCTGAAAAGTAGAGCTGAGTGGCCACCAGACCAAGCCGACTGGGTAGTCGACTACATCCCTCAAGTCGACTAAGAAGCCATAATAGTAAGCCTACTTGCATAGAAACGATTTTAGTCGACTACTTCCTAAGTAATCGAGTTGACTACTCAGCGGCATAATTACGAGATAATTACGGTTCGCTGAAATATTGCAAGAGGACTATCAAATGCGGTTGTGCTTAGAATTTTTTAAAAAATTACTTTGTTGATATCAGTTGTATAATGATGCAGAAATGTTTACACCCTTTTTAAGTATTTAAATAACCAAAAATAATTGTCTCAAATTGTATTTCAAAAAGAGAAAATCAGTCAATTGCACACAACATGAATTTATCTTTCAACATCCACCGACGTCTCTCGAGCCCGTTTCCTCATTTTCTTCAACCTGTTCTTTTCAGCCCTTTTAGCGATCTGCTCCTCGGTCAGAGGCTTCTTCCCTTCCTGCTGAGGACTGACTTGAACCGGCTCTTCCATGTAGAATATCTGGCTAAAGCCGCCGGAAGAGATCGTCTCCAAAGAGGTGGAACAAGCCTCCCGGAATTTCTCCCACCGACTGAAAGTCAGGGTCGTGTTGTGATTCAATTCGAAAGCATCCTGAACGGCTATCGAGTGATGAAAGCGGAGGGGCCTCTTGTTATTATCCTTGATGCAGTGCTGAACGTAGAGATCCATCGATTCCGGAAGAGTTGCAGTTCCATCACCTTCAAATTCATCCCTGGAAAGAGTGTCACCGATGAGCGGACTGATTACTCTCTCTAAATCATCGTAATCCCGGTAATAGGCCAAGAATCCCGACAGGAGATCCATCACCGAAAGAGCCGGATCGAGTCGGACAACAGGCGGCCGGAAAGCGGCGTTCCAGCCGTCGACTAGAATTGGAGGAATTCCGGTTTTCAACGACTCAATACTTGGGAGAATGCCGTCCTCTCTCTTCTGTAGATAGTAGATGATAAGGAGGCAGAGGGCGTAACTGGTTAGGTAAGAGAAGCGCTGACATTTGCTCCACAATTTGATGAGGAAGAAGAAGGATCGGATGCGGGGATCCGATTCTACGATGGAGCGGAGTAAATTTGAGTTGTGGACGCCTATGCTGCTCGTGCAGGACAAGTCGCAGTTGATTCCGGTCGGTAGGTGGCGGAATTTGAAGACTGGAATGCGGGCTTTGCTGACTAACTTGAAGGGCTGGATATCCGGCTGAGTTTCAGTGAGCAGTCGGCTCACTTTTTCCAGGATCTCAAATTTACGGGCTCTAAGAGCATCCCATTCTTCAATTACACCTTTTAAAATTTAAATTAATTAGATAAAGAATGGAGAGATGGAATTAAAATCATTAATTACCAATTTGGGAATTGGGAAGATCTAAAAAGACGTCGAGATCAGAGTTGTGGGTAGTCAAGCCGGAAGCGGCGGAGCCGAAGCATAAAATGCGGATATCCGGATAAGAAGGAGAGAGCCAACTTTCTAAGGATTGGATGATGAGATCCCGGTTGGCTGCTTCCTCGCTTGTACTTTCTACCGATTGAACCAAAGTGGCGATTTGGTCTTCTACCGGGAGATCTTTGCACTCTTCTAGCACTTTTGCGATAAAGTTGGCCAAACGGCGGTTCTTTGAATCTATTTTAAAATAAATGAATTTAAAGGTGTAAAAATGTTGTAATGAGTTGAAAAGAAGGTTGTATACCTGAACTGAAGTCTTTCCTCTTGGCACCTTCAGTTACAACTTCTGCTGATGACCTGGTAAAAAAATATACTTTTATTCCAAGATTGTGAAGGGTTAACACATCAGAAATACTTTTTTCCAGATGGGATGCAGAGGTTCTCTTCATCATCATTGTTCCTCTTTGTAGGGGCCAGGATTTGGTCCTCACTTTCTGGCTTCTCTTCACCCTGACCTGCTTCGTCAGACATCTTGCAGTGGCTAACACTCAAATCAACTGAAATTTAAGATTCAAAAAATGGTAAGTGATTATGATTGAGTAATAAATCATTTGCATAAGATTTTCTGTCAACTTTGTTACCTTGCTTTGTTGCCTTTAATATAGGCCAAGTAGGGTTGGATATGTGGAAAGGTACCAGGTAATTATTAACACCTCTTTAATCAAGATTTATTTAGGCATCAACCTGCTTTTGAAATACAGTTTAAAATCAATTATTCATCAATAAAAAGAGATAAAAAATAATAATAGAAATGCAACTCACGTGGGGACGCCTTGGAAAATCAAGCAGACGGAATTAGCTCTCCAGCTGTCAGCTGATTGATTAATTAATGATTACACAGTTGCCGTAAAACGAATCGAATAATACGCAACAAAAATGCTGGTCAAATAATCTTTAAATTATTTATTCAGTACAGCATGAATATTTGTATAATTAACGCCGTCAACAAGCAACCTACAACAGCGATTCTAAATATTTTTATGCGAGTAAGCACGCACGCACGTCCGACGTGGCGCGGACTGACTGAATGGCAATGCTTTAGAACCCCACCCAGTTTACACGAGGTTGACGAGGCCGTCGGTTTCAGACTCACAGTGTGGAGTTTTGTTTGTCAATATTTTTATTAATTCCCTTTTTTTATGTCTTGGTCGTTTAATCATTTTATTACCAAGTAAAATACAGGTACTGTACTCAGGTGGGTTTATATTTTAATATTTATGACCTCAATTTATTGCTTCTGTTTACTGAAATGTTCACTATCCCAAAGTTAACAGCCATCCCAGGCAAGACATAGAGTTCGGCCCGACTTCGGCTAGATTACCGGTAGAACTTCGGGCCCATGGGTGGCATTAGTATATGGCCGAGGTTTTGCCAACCCACGACGGCCCGAAGTCGGCCCAACCCTTTTGGCCGAACCTATTTATTTAATCGTTTTTATGCTAAATTTTCATTAATTCTGGTTTTATTTAATAAATAAAAAAATGGATTGAAATCACAGTTTATTTTTGCTTGTCAAACATAAGTACTGGTTGGTCAATTTTTTAATTGTAAAATATGTAGTATATCGCAGAACATAATAAAAATTAAACGTAATGATTGAATCATAAAAAAAACATTGTGAAAACATCGTGTCATAATTAAGAGATGACGTGCAAACTGTGTGGTTGGTCAACAAAAACAACTATTTCAAATGGGGGGGGGGGAATGTCAAACAAAATAACAAATATGATAACATGGTAAAACAAAAATTCAGTTAAATCAAATTTTAATAAATCTTGACAGGCAAAGTATTCATGATAGAGTTGTTTATGAAGTAGGGTGATGACTAGTAGGGAGGTATGTTGATGTTTGACAGATGGCTTGGCAGAAATACATCCATCATCTCAGGTGACGCCATGATGAGTGAAGTCAATAAGTCATGTATACCTGGGCATTGAAAATATTTATTAGTTACCAAGTAAACGAATTAAGCTATAATAATTAAATATATTTACCTAGTCAGCCAGGAAATATTTGAATAAACTTGATAACAGTAGATAACTCTTCTTGGTTGTCCCATCAAACAGGCAATTATTTCCATGACTTAAAATGAGGTGGCTTTCTAAAATAAAAAAGTAAAAAAAGTTAGCATGTAATAGGAACCATACTTAGATAATAAATTTATAAAGAACTTACATTGTCATTTGTTGGTTAGCAGCATGACACAGACACGGTGATTTTTTATTTTAAAAGCGCACGACACTAAAAAAATAACATGTTACCAAAGCAACAAGCTTCAAACTACCGAGCGGCAAGACGCCAAGACTACGAGACGCGTACATCGTTGCCGGGTGAAAAAAATCTTTTGCGCAGCATTGCCAGCATAGCCAAGGGGAGTAGGGATTACGTTTTTGAGTGTTGCTTGCGTCACTTGGGAGATTCAAGTTCAACCAGGAATGAACTTGCTCGTACCTGCTGACCCTTTTTGGCCTAGCGGACATCGACGCAGGTATTTATGGTTTGTGAGAGAGGGAGGAGGGTTACAAGTTACAGCGCAATTGTTAGGGATGCCATTCGAGTTAAATTTAAATGCATCAAATAACTTTTCATTCATAGGTATTTGATTGCAATTCATTCAGATAATAATCGCATATTTTGACTGATAATTCGAATTTTTTCAAATATTTATTCATTTTTTAAAATGCGCAAGGGTAAATTTAGATTCACATTCGAATTGAAATTTTCATGCGTGAATTGAATTCGAGTCCCTACCATTATTGTTGGTTTTATTCAATGATGGTGCGCAAATCAATAATGTCGAATGTCGATGACACTGCTGAAAATATAAAAAATATTCTAAGTTCTTTTCGGTCAAAGTGGTTGAGCCGACCTTGAACGGAAACAGGTACACTTGAAATTTTTTTTTTTTTGAAGGGGTGGGCCAATACATCGACCCGTAAACGGGCCGAACCACGGGACTTCGGCCGAAAAACGCGGTTGAGCCTAAAATTGCCCGCTGTCGGGCCGAGCCCCTGTCTTGCCTGGGATAATACCAGAGACCCACACACATATTATTATTGAAAAAAATTATATTACAAATATTTCTAATTAAAGTTTTTCCCTATTTCATCTAAATCAAATAGACAGGAAATGATGATGATAAAATCTGAAAATATTTCTGATGATGAGGATTTTTGGCCCACAGCAAAAGACCAGGCGGGAGCTGATCCAGGAAATACATCCAGGAAACTCTTACTCCTTGTAGAAGAAGAAGTAAAAACATTATATTTCTTTATTATCAAAAAATAATCTTGATACAAAATTGTCTAATAATATATTTTTTAATATGTTGACAGATGCAAGAAGATGAGATAATGGAAATTACTCAACACCCTGCTGTATTAGAGCCTTTGCCAAAGCGAAAGAGTGCCTTGCATCTAACCCAGAAGGTCTGGCGATGCAAACACTGCAACTATTCGTCCATACTAGCCAGCAGCGTGAGAAATCACTTGAAGACTCACGGTCGGAATTTGGAACACAAATGCACTCTCTGTGATTTTTCGAGCAGCCAAAAATATTGTGTGGTCAGCCACTTGAAAAATCAGCACTCTCTACCTCTTCATCCCTCTTCTCAGGTATTAAGAATATTCATTTTTAAATGTATATGTATATCTATATCTAAATATTTACGTTTTATTAGGTGGATCGAGCTGAAGACCTTCTTCCAGTGAAAGTTTTTGAAGAATTGAAACAACCAGTAATTCTTAATTAAGCTCTTTATAAAATCTTAAATTTATAATTAATAATCGTTTTATTAGATGAATGTCGAAAGACCAATGACAGATGTCACCTCTGTTTTAGATAACCATCAATCCAAAGTATTTCCTAAATTAATTCTTAGAAAATGACTTATTTTAACTTTAAATTTTAAAATCAATTTTTTTTTTCAGGTGAATCGAGCTGAAGATCGTCCAATGAATGTTACTGAAAAATTGGATCCATCTGGAAATGTACGTAATGACCTTTTTAAACCTTCTCAAGTTCGCAATTAATAATCGTTATTTTTATTAAGATGGATGTCGAAAGATCTATGACAGATATTACCTCTGTTGTGGATAAGCAGCAATCCAAGGTATTTTCAAAATTAATTCTAAGAAAATGACATATTTAAATATTTAAAATATAAATTTTTTCAGGTGGATCGAGCTGAAGATCTTCCAGTGAACGTTACTGAAAAATTGGATCCATCTGGAAATGTAAAGAGCCCTCTTTTCTAAATCTCCAGTACGCTATTAATAATCGTTATTTTTTATTAAGAAGGATGTCGAAAGGCCTATGGCAGATGCCACCTCTGTTTTGGATAAGCAGCAATCCAAGGTATTTATTATTTATATTTTATTCCTAGAAAATGATTTACTAATAAATGAACCACAATGATTTATTAGGAGTTAACTCATCAGGAAGTGGCTGACAATCCAAGTGATTCCCGAAATGATACAGCTGACGTCATCTATTGCCGCCGCTGTTTCTTCTGGTCCCGCAGGCCGGAGCACTTTCATCAGCATTTTTATCAGTGCTGGAATGGATTTTCTTGTTCGGCATGCGATTTCAGTGGAACGTAAGTTGCCATATTATATAATATTTTAAAAATATGATTGTAAAAATCGACTTTTTAAATTTTTTAGTCGACTGAACGTTCTTCATCACATTCGTGAGCGCAATAAAGATGGGGATAATGCTCACTCGACATCAGTTGTTTGCCATACTTCAAACTTAACAATTCCGGATAACGAGTACGCCGACTTCCGGCAGAACATTTGCGTAACTCCTTTGCAATATGGATTCTCTAATTCAGAAACTAGAGTGGCGCCAGATCAAATCGGCGGAGATTCTGTCTGGGATCCCATGGCTATGCTCTCTTTCACTCAAAATGGTAATTTATTAAAATAAATTACACAACATGTAAAACTGTTATTTAACTTGGGATATCTATTAGAAGGAAATTTGGAGGAAGGTGCGCTCAACTACGAGAAGGAAAAGGATGGACTAAAAATCCAAATTGAAGACTCTTTCCAGCAGTTGGGCGAGCTCGAAAAGAAATTGGAGACTAAGAAAGTCGAGTACAACGAGATAGAGAAGAGGGTACTTGAGTTGAAGGACAATGCTTCCAACATCGACCAGAAGAAAACGATGATGTTGTATGAAAATCAGCAGGTCGTCACTCGAAAGTTGAATGATGCTTCCGCCCTTAAGCATCAGGCCGAAATGGCGCACTCGAAGCAAAACGAAGAAGTAAAGATTCTAATGGTCCAGCAAGTCAAATCCAATTATTCTAAGGAGGCTGCAAAGAATTTAGAGGAAGCTGAAAAAGAACTGGAACGATTGAAGAAAGAAGTGGAGCAGAAGAGGAACAACTGGTCGGCTATCTTCACGGAATGTGGAGAGGTTTCCTGTCAGCTATCTGAGGCCGAAAAGACGAGGGCCGACAACATCGACTTCTTATTCTTTCTCAATAATTCACTGGGCGAGCTGAACTCTACCATCGGAAATTTGAAGGGACAGATCGTCACCTTGAAATCGTCAATCCAAAAACTGCTTCAATCACGTCACGACCTGAATGAGGCTCAACTGAAGAACCTGTCTAATGAATTCCGTCGGAAGGAAGCTGAATGGATTCAGGGTTTGCATAGTCAAATCTGCAATTAATCATAATTGATGGTCAACTGAGAAAAAATACTCATGTTTGTGTTTGATTACTCGTTTTACCTGCGCTTCGTGTGTTTTATTTGATCATACCAAGGTATAAACGTGTAGTTCACTCAGAAGTTTTTTTTTTTTTTAATACAACCTTTTTTCGAAGTTTTGGGACTTGTGCTCGTGTACTAAGATGACTAAAGGATTTAAAATGCATGTTATGTGGATGAATCTAGAGAGAAGCTTTAACTTGTAAGTTAGCTTTGTGATTTTTTTCCTTTTAAATTTATAGTGACGTGTGCTGGTTTTGCAAAAAAAAAATCATGAAAACTTATTATAGGTACTTTTCTTTAGACAAATTTAGAACAGATTTAATTTTAAATCATTATTGTATGGCATTGTGTTACTGTTTCTTATATTATATTAAGATAATAAATACATTTTTCCCTGTAAAAGTGTAAATTTACCAACGATCTAATTACGTAAGTAGTATTGGATTTGCCATTAACCCTCGCGGCCGATTTTTTTTCAGAAAGTAATAATGGTATTCAAAATTAAACTTAAGTAGTATTTGACCTGCCATTCATTCCTCTTGGTGATATAGTTATTCAAAAAGAAGAGCAAAGTCTTATAACGATTTCAATTCGAATGAACCTTTGCCGATGCGATTGATTTTTTTTTGTATCCTCAATTAAAAGTATATAACCTACAATCATGTAAGGGGTTACATAATACATATTATTAAATAGGGTTAACATTGGGTAAGACCAAACAGTCCGATATCCATCATATGTCTTTTCAATTTGGGAACTCTTCTTATTTTAAAAGTTAGAAACATGATGGGGAAACAGTTCTTTGTTATCAAAGGGCCCAATGTGAGTGATGGTGATGGTGAGTGATGTGAGTAGACGGTGATCACGATAGTATTTTCTTCCACGTCATTTATCGAATTTATCGATTTAATAGTAATAGTCCATAACATCCGATATGGTCCGTAATACCGTACACCTAATCTCTATCGAAGTATAGGGATTGGGGGAAAATGTTAAAAGTCTCATATACTGTACCTGATCCGAAAGTTTTACCCGTTTTATTAGAAAGAAACCAAGAAATATTTAAATCAGCCCTCGTTCGTATAATATAAGGAACGCGAACGAGGTCCACGTAAATTTCGGTGCATATATACTGTATTTTATGGATTTATCCAAATGCGGCCTTCACTAGTTGTGTAATGAATTATATATTACATCATTATATGAAGATTCGTGTTTATTTATCGATGACACTTGACAACCTCTGGGTTATCAGCACGCATTTTCTCACATACCTGCAACTTGCAAGTGTGCGAGAGTGATGTACAATACATGAATATAGTATTACATATGGTTTCATATCGATCACATTGCGAGTGCCAAATAATTCGATTTTATGGAAGTTCAATTTTTCTTCACAATGATGCGCTGAAATACGTCATTGAGAACTGATGCGTGAGTCTAAAAAGTGGAGATATTTTCAAGCAAGTGATCAGTATGCCTTGTGTTCTATCGTGGATTTAATCTCAAAGTGCATAACATAGGGCTATAATAAACCATTATATAACTATAACACGCTTACCATATGTGCTTCTATAGAACAGCTCGGATCGTGTGATTTTTTTTAAACGGAGCGCAGGATGGATTATTTTCTAAATTTCATTTTCGTACTACTTCTGCTATCCGTTGATTTGATTGACTTCAATGGAATATTCAATATTATGGGCAATCTGTTGTCTGGGAAAGAACTAGACATTCTCATTGGACAGGTAATAGCTAATTTTATTCGATTTGGACTCCTGGTAACACCTGGTAAAACTATACCTATATTGTTAATTGATCTGGTCAAAGTAAAATTAAGTATATATTTATATGCCTGCCTTTTTCCTTATTTGATTCACTAAATTGAAAATATACTTTAAAAATGAGTATATTCAGGAGACACATTGGTTCCAATAATTTTACATTTCTTTCAAAAGAAATTGAATTTATGCACATTTATTTATTCATCAATTTAAAGAAACCTACTACTGACATAAATTAAAACCAGCATGACCAGGTTACTATAATAGGTAACTACTAACTTGCCTACTGTAAATATGTGGCTATAATATATTCAATTTATTAATAGCAAGCGGATCGAGTTCGACGATAGCTTAAATAGTCTGATGTGTATTCCTTAATATTGTTAACTATAAGATTGAATTTCCTATTTTAACTTATTGATATACCGTCCTACTCATCATAGCCTGCTTTATTTATACCAATCTGAATTCATGCTGCATATTATGAAAAGTGAATGCAATGTTGCAAAGGAAACGTTTTCTTTGATTCTCAATTGCTCTCATACACGTAAAACTTTCGCTTCTGTAAGAGTTGGCATAATCTAAACAGCCTATAAGAGAACAGCCAAATACGAGCTAGTATTAGGCATTGTAATCTAAAATAATATAATATTTTTTAGTTCACATACAGCAATGTGAACATATCTATATTGCTTAGAAGTATATTAATAAATAAAGAATATTAATAAGAAGAACCACTCTTTCAAAAAGGTTGTACCCCGCTACAACTACATCTTTATTTTTCTACTTAAAAAAATAAAATAAACTAGACTAAATATTTTAGTATTATTATTATTATTGCCCCAAATCTAGTCACTTTAGCACCTAAAAGAAAAATCGATATAAGTGACTTAAATATCTGAAATCACACCGCAATTACCATAAAACAATTATGTGGTGTAAGTATAAACATTCAGGTATCATATAAGTGGAAACTCTGATAAAGATCGACCTAGTGGCTTTATTCCTTTTTTAAAATATATAATTAACGAGTGAATCAATGCAACCGACGTCGTAAATAGCCTTTATAGGCCTGTCGTGTTCTCAATGTAAACCAGGCCGATGCATGATTTTGAGCTAATATTCAGCTGTGCGTCATCATATCAATTGAATACAGTAGTTGAGCGTGTGTATTTACTATTAATATTAACTTCACTGGGCGCTTTATAGAACGTGCTGTATCGACCAGAAAATTTTGAATTATTGGTCTCTAAATAAATTATACAAGCTCCTTGGGCTAAATGACATGTAGGACACTTAATAGTGTATACATCAGCTCCAGTTCTCCTATTTATTTATAATTTGATGACGGAATATATGCTATCTACAGAATTAAATACCTCGAACATAAAAAAAATTAAATACTGCAGCTTACAATAGCGCATTGAAAATTATCATTCATATCAGTCATATATATTCAATTCCTTTGTACTATACTGTGAAGCTGTACAGTTTTGTGAATCAACATGAGTAATCAACATTTAAAAAATCATGTTTAATGATATTTAGGTTCAACAAATAATACCCTGAGAAATGGATGAACATCTGGGAAGATTCGTTCTAAGGACTATCGTGATTATCACCTGTACCACGATTTCGATGATCAACTCAACAGCCAAAACTAATAAAACAAATGTGATAAGCCTAGCAAATGCCGGTGATGCCGATGTATTTGCAAATCATGTAGACGTTTGCTGCTTTATGGTTGTATATTCTTTGAAAATATACGTGATATATTTGTTGATGGTCAATTAAATTCCTTTAATATTATAAATTAAAATTAACATTTAAAACTCTTTTCAGAATATTGGTTTCATGAATTGGAAAAGAAACGAATCGGGACACACGGTATCCAAGAGTGGAATCTCGTTTGAAATGCTGGACTGGCTTTCATCAGCAATGAAATTTGAGTAAGTTTTAATATATTATGACCTAAGAATACGTGTCATGTATACACTCTTTTATTTTTCCTCCTTAATAAGATATGAATGTCTTCCTCAAAAGGATTCTGAGCGTTTTACGAGAGACAATGAGACGAATACAGATGTTTGGACCACACTTTATCAACTGAAACATGGAGTAGGTTAAGTCCACCCTTTAATATTCTAAAATCGATGTAAAAAAAGTAGCCACTAAAAGATACGTAATAAAAACAACTTTTGATGACTTCTTTACATTTAAAAAGTGATTTTATCTATTTACACTCAGATGTGCCACATATCACCAATGCCATACGTCATAACTTATGCAAGATTTAAGAATTATTGCGACTTTCTATCGCCGTTTATATACACTCCATTCAATCTACTGATACCTGTACCAAAGTATGCTTTTGGAGGTAGCCTCTCTTCAGTTTGGAAACCCTTCGAGTTTTCTGTAGATATTAAAATACGTCAACAACGCTCTTAAATGTTTTTGAAGAATTTTAAATTAATTTCATTGAACAAAAGGTGTGGATTGCGTTACTGGTGTCTATCGCTGTTACAATATTGTTGAGTTTCATCAACTGGATATGTGACCGAAGTAGAGTCGCCGAAAATGAGCGGAATAAAGTGAACGTGGAACTTCATTGGCTCTTCATTTCCGGTCTGCTAGTATCAAAAGGTAATTCTTTAATAAGAGTTGTAAGATGAATAGACATTTTATTTTAATATACGCACATTAGCTGGATTTAGAGCTCCAAGCTCAGTTAAGATGCGACTTGCTGGAGGAGCCTGGTGCATCGCTGCTCTGATCTTGACCATTTACTATAGTTCAGTTTTAACTTCGCTGATCACTGCCTCAAGTCCTGTGCCAATTGCGAATTCTGTCGAAGAACTGGCAAACAATGACAACATTGAAGTGGTCATCCAAGATGGGTTTAGCACCGCTGTGATGATCGCGGTTTGTCATCCATTTTTCATATTCTATAATTTATAAATCATTTAAAAGACAGTTGAAGCAGTCGCATTTTAACAATTTCTTAATGTAGTGCGAAATAAGGATCAGGATTTTTTTTAATGGACCAATATTCAATAAATTATTTTTAAATTTCTCTTTTTAAATAAAAAATTCTTTAAATTTAATTCCATTAAGACGATTGAAAAATCTCATTTTATTTAGGATGGAAGAGATAACAATCCTCTTCTGAGAAAAATCGATAAAAAGTTGAAATCCTCCCAGAATTCTCTTTGCTCAAAGCAAGACGATTGCTTTCGCCAAGTAATCAATAAGAAGACTACCACTTTTTTACACGTAATATAAAGAAGCGTTATCGTGCTAACAGTATATTCATATATTTAACTATACTCTATTTATGCTTTTTTATGTTAACAAAGGATAAACCAAGTCTTCTAGCTTTAGTTTCGGAAGACTATCACCAAACTGGTCAATGCAATGTGGCTTTTGCCAAAGAACCGTTTGGTATGATGCAAATAGGATGGGCCATATCCAAAAACTATTCAAAGTTTGAGACTTATCAACGGGGGTAATAACAGAATGAACTGCGGAAACAAAAATTATAGTAATTAAAATCCATTGTTAATTATACAAATTTACAGAATACTACGAATGATGGAGACCGGCCTGGTTGATTACTGGAAAAAGATTTACTTACCGACGCCTTTTCAATGCATGGTGGATCCATCTTCTCGTCAAGCATAGAAGACTGATATCCGCCATCCAGCTTTAGTGGATCTCCATGGTCTCGTCCCGGCTTTTCTATTCCTTCTCTTTGGATTCACTTTGGCCTTTATTGTACTACTGGTAGAGTGGATAGTAAAGCTTCAACTTTGGTAATTCGTGCAATCATCTTGTTTTCCAGCATACATAATTTAATAACTCTTTCCTAATAAGAAAAATTAGTCTTAGTATAATGTCAGGGTTGTGATGTAGTTTTCTGATTTTTTTTTAAAGAAGATACTTATTGGCCTACTGGTCGTCCATCTTATTCACGGAATAAGATATTCGATATCAATCAGATAAGATCGATAAGAAAGCGGGGTTTCCTGTCAGCTAGCAGAGGCCAAAATAGGCAAGGGCTGACAACATCGACGCCTTGTTCTTCCTCAATAATACAGTGGACGAGCTGGACGCCCATTATTGGTAATTTGGAATGACAGATCGCTGACTTGAAATCTTCGATCTAAAAACTTCTCAGACCCGCTACGAACTGAACGAGGCTCTAGCTTCACCTGAAGAACCTGTCCGATGAATTTCTCCAGAACGAGACTCAATGGATTCAGGCCTTGCATCGCCAATTCGGGAATCAATAATAATTGACGATCAACTGAGAAAAATATTCATGCTTACGTTAGTTTACTTGTTTTTATACCTATAACCTATGCTTTGTGTTTTTGATGGGTTCGCTAATATATAAACGTGTAGTTAACACGACAGAAGTTGTTTGGTTTTAAAGTACTACCCGTTTTCGGAATGAAAGAAGGATTTCAAACGTATGTACATGGCGATGCTTCAAGAGCTAAGCTATTGCTTTCTTTCAATAAATTTAAAACAGATTTTCATTATAAATCACTATCATATAGCATATTAAATTTTGTTGTGTAAATTTATCGGTTTACCCAAGATTTAAGTAGTATTTGCCCTGCCATTTATTCTTCTAGGTTGATTTTCTTTAACAGATAGTAATAATATTATTAAATAATACCCCCCCCCCCCCCCAGAACGAATTAAATATAACAATTCAAATTCAAGTTGACTAATGTCGATACTATTGATTTTCAACAGTATAGCCTACAAACATGTAGGTAAGCAATGTTTATCGATTGACCCATTTTAATATTGGTGGCGAACAAGTAATAGTGATGATTTAGATGTTGAGTGATTAAGATGATTCACGACTGGTTGAGCGAAGTTAGTGTTTGCTTCCGTGACTTCGAATTCGACCTTTTTCAACTAATTTTTATTCTGGGTGTTTCCGGGTGAATTTCCCCATTAATTCACGCACTTTGAGAACCTTCTGAATTATAGTAATGGTTCGGAACCTCCGATAGTCCGTGATACCATTATATACATAATCTCTATCCGAGTATGAGAGGGGGGGGGGAGATATATTAAGTAAACTATTCTCATTTGAACTCGATGTTTCAGAACGGAAGCAATAAATATCAAACCATTTTCTCGTATGAAGGGGAACGAACTGTACGTAAATGTCAATATATAAGGTATACTATTGATTATGGATTTATCAGAGTCACATCGGTACCTTTTTTACCCATACGTCAGGTACTAAGTATTGAAACGTATTGCGTTTTATTTTGTATTAAAAGACCGTAATAATGATACTGCTTTTGATACAAATAATACCGGCGAATATACGGATCCAAAACATTTAGTTTCTATCGAAAACAAATACAATTTTGTAT
Source organism: Chydorus sphaericus (assembly GCA_030141595.1). Classification (NCBI taxonomy): domain Eukaryota; kingdom Metazoa; phylum Arthropoda; class Branchiopoda; order Diplostraca; family Chydoridae; genus Chydorus; species Chydorus sphaericus. The sequence goes on from CM057932.1 coordinate 7,745,121, forward strand.
CGATCCGACTGAATGAATTATATATTATAAGAAGATTCCTGCTCGTTTATCAATAAATGCAGTTAGGTTACCAAGGATGCATTCTCTCACACACCTACAGCTGCAAGTATGATGTACATTTATATATAACATGGTATTATATCGATCGGATTGTGTCAAATGATTCGATTTCATGAGAAGTTCAATATTCCTCCACAATGATGCGCTAAAATTCGTCATTCAGTATACTGTATGAATATATAGGGTCAAGGTATTGAGAGCAAAAGATCAGTAGGCCCTGTACGGTATTCTATCGTGGATCTAAATTCAAAGTGCATAACATAGAATCAAAATAATAAACCCTTCGAAGTTCTAAAAACTTTACACATTTTACATTTGTGCTTCTGTAGAACAGCTGGACGGTTTGATTTTTATAGTGTAATAACTAGCGCAGAATGAAATACATTCTGAATTTCATTTTCCTATTTCTACTATTCGTTAAATTGGTTGGCCACAATGGAATCATCAATATGGACAATCTGCTGCCTTGAAAAGTACTGAAAATTTCCATTGTACAGGTGGGCCTAATCATAAAAATTGTTAAGACATAAATGGATCTAGGTAATGTACATATTTATAAGCCCGCACTTTCCTTATTCACTTCACTTAATTTGAAATACGTAGTATACTTTATTATTTTTTTAAAGGATCATCCAGGACGCACATCAGTTCCCTTAGTTTACTAAACTCATCTTATTTCGTTAGAAATAAACAATGGGGGTTTATTAACCGTTTTAAGCCTCCACCTGTTGTTATAAGCATACTTTTTTTCGCGAGTTGTCGTATTATTGCACGATGAAGCTCATACTTCTCTTACTAATGCTACCTTTTGCTGGTATAGACTAAATACCAGTAATCATGAGACCTAATTCTAATAAACTACTGGATATTGACGAGGAGAATTTGGTGAATAATTCCAATCACAGTTCCTATATTAATATTGAAATCGCTATCAGAATATTTTAATATAGAATGCTAATAGTAATAGTGCTTCGGAACCCAAACAGCATGGAAGTACATAGGCCATTAAATAATCAATAATGAGGTATGGTACTGCATGTATCTATACTCAATTTATTCATAGCAAGTTGATCGATCTTGACGATAGCCTAAATAGATTGAATGTATACCTCGTTTACTATTAGACATTTGAACTTCCTTTTTGATTTGATACCGTTTTACTGATCATCATAAAGACAATCATATTTGTACCAATATGAATTAATGCTGCGCGTATGATGAAAAATCCGTCCGGTGTTGTCAGGGAAATGTTCTTTGCAATCTCAAATTGCTCTAATACACATAAATGGAACGTTCTTGAGAATTTACATCAGTTGTCATGAGAGCAGCCTATACGAGTGCAGACATATACGAGTAAGCATTGTAATATCTAAGATAATGTTTTCAGTGCACATATCTATATTATAGTTGGAAGTATGAGAACCACATTTCAAAAGGTTTTACTCCTATTTTCATTTACATTATGTCACTTAATGAATAAGAATAAAACATTCAGCATTATATAATCGTTCCAATAAATCTACTCACTAGCACGTACAAAAAATCGCGCCATTATATTACGGCTCGAATCACACTGCAACCTGTTTTCAAATTACTGTGCTGGGATGCATCGTCATATTGATTGAATAGTTAAGCATGATATAGTATATATGTATTTACTAAAGGAATGCTTATATTTAATTCATTGTGCGTTTATAAGATGCTTGATAGAATAGGACATGTTAAGCTATTAGCCTCTAAATAAATTATACAAGTACCTCGGGCTAAATGCCATGTCGGACACTATTGTATTTTTTATTATTAAATAAAGGGCAGTGTTGATGACAGACTCAAACTCGAATCGGCTAAATGTCAAATCGATTCAGTAGAATATTGAATCTTGAGTTTGGTTGAATCAATCCATATTTAAGAAAAAAAAAACTTTGAATCTAATCTCGAGTTAGTCCGTGATTGTTTTCAAACGAGTCGGATTGAAAATTTAATTAGAACAACCTTTGATGAGCCACATTTTGTACAGAGGGACCCTTTATTTTCTCTTTGAGACCTGATTAAATTTTAATTATAGTAAGTTTATATCGAACTATAGAATTCAACTATTAGTTGAGTAAATTGAATGTTTATGTTATGTCACTCTTCTACAATAGCAGTATAACTATTGTCTACTGTTAGTACTCCATTGAGCACTCTCGGTTCGGTTTACCCAAAATAAGAAAGATGCATTATTTGCATGAATGGACTTGGCATGCAATCTGACTGTTTTTTTTTTTTTCATTTCAAAACAAAGCTGATTTTAGCTTTATTTCATTTACCAATAAAAAACTACGTATAATAAATATAGGTTCAACAATTTAATACCGGTACCCTGAAAAATGGATAAGCAGGCAATATTATTTCTCAGGATTATCGTTTGTATCACCTGCACCACGATTTTAATGATCAACTCGGCGACAGCTAACACTTATAAGAATGCGATGACGAGCAAATTGGGTGATGATAATTTATCTAGAAGCCATGTAGACCTATGCTGCTTGAGGGTTAATTATTATTTTACATAAATACATTCTTTATAATAATAAAACATACATTTTAAAATATGTGATGCAGTCTGAAGGTTACATGAATTGGGAGAGAAATGCATCGGGTTACACAATATCTAAGAGTGGGGTTTCGAATGAAATGCTGCAATGGCTCTCGATTTCTATGAATTTTGAGTAAGTTATATTGTTTTATTTTATTTTTTACTTTTTCAACTTAAATTGTATTGACTCTTTTTTCGTGGGTAAGCTATGAATGCCTACCTCAGATGGATTCTGAACGCATTACGAGAGATAATGAAACTAATACTGATGTATTGACCTCACTGTATCAACTGAAACACGGAGTAAGTGACGATTTAAATTTTAAAAAATAAATAACTGATATTTGTGATTTTATAATTCACGTATAGATGTGTAACATATCACCAATGCCATTTGTCGTTACCTATACGAGATTCAAAAACTTCTGCGATTTTCTATCGCCGTTTGTATACACCCCATTCAATCTACTGATACCAGTACCAAAGTATGCTATTGGAGGGAGCCTCTCTTCAGTTTGGAAACCTTTCGAGGCATTGGTAAATACCGCAATTGCATTAAATTCACGACCAAATCTTTAACTCACTTACTGATAATGTTAAAATAGGATTTTTATTTTATTTTTTTTGAATTGAACAAAAGGTGTGGATTGCGTTACTGGTGTCTATTGCTGTCACAATATTCCTGAGTCTTATTAACTTGATTTATAACCAAAGTAGAGTCGAACAAGACGAGCAGAAGAAAGTAAGCCTAGAACTGCACCCGCTCTTCATTATTGGCTTGCTATTATCAAAAGGTACTGTATAAACCTTAAATATGAGTGCGTATTTTACTAAGAAACAGCACAATAATAAAAAGAATATAAATTTAATTATACGTGATTTTAGCTGGATATAGTGCTCCGGATTCATTTAAGATGCGACTTGCTGGAGGAGCCTGGTGCGTCGCTGCTCTGATCCTGACCATTTACTACAGTTCAGTTTTAACTTCGCTGATCACCGCCTCCAGTCCAGTGCCAATTGTGAATTCCGTCGAAGAGTTGGCAAACAATGAGGAAATTGAACTAGTCATCCAAAAGGGGTTTGCAACCGCCGTGATGATCGCGGTTTGTGATGCTTATTGCATTTCATATAATTCAAAATTCCAGTAAAATAATAAACAGTCGCATTATAATAATATATACAAATGTAAGTATAAAATAGTATGAATAAGCTATACGCAAAGCAATCATATCACTTTAAGACTCAATATATTGCTATACGCTGATCGTTCTATTTATAACTGCAGTTTAAATCAAATTTAATTGTATTTAGGAAGGGAAAGATAATAATCCTCTTCTAAAAAAACTCGATAAAAAGCTAAAATCCTCCCAGAATTCTCTTTGCTCAAATCAAAACGATTGCTTCCGCCAAGTTATCGAGAAAAAGACTACCACATTTTTACAGGTAGTTTTTAAAAGAACTATATATTGATGAAAAATGTATACATCATATAAAAGATTATGTATATTTTCCGCCTGGTAATAAAGGATAAACCAAGTCTTTTAGCGTTAGTTTCGGAAAACTATCGACAAACTAGTCGGTGTAATGTGGCATTCGCCAAGGAACCATTTGGTATGGTGCAAATAGGTTGGGCCATATCCAAGAACTATTCACAATACGAGACTTATCAACGGGGGTAATAACAGAATGAACTGTGGAAACAATCATAGTAATAAAACTCCATGATTCATTGTACATTTTTGTTTTTTAAAGCATACTACGAATGATGGAGGCCGGCCTGGTTGAGCACTGGGGGGAGATTTACTTACCTACCCCTATTCAATGCATGGTAAATCTATTTTCTCGTCAGGCAAAAATGACCGACATCCGCCATCCAGCTTTAGTGAATCTGCGTGGTCTTGTCCCTGCATTTCTGTTTCTTCTTTTTGGATTCATCCTAGCTTTTATTGCGTTATTAGTAGAGTGCTTCATAAAAAAACTTCAACTTTGGTAATTCCCGCAATAATTTTTTTTGCCACCAATTCAGTATACTTTTTCGGATTACTAGAAAAATTATACTGAATAATGAATACATCAATGCATACAGGAACAATGTGGTTTAATGATTTTTATTTTTTACATGCAGGACCTATACAGCATGACGGATGCTCATTTTATGTTTGGAAAATTCGATCCACGAATGATTACTATATTAATCTTAAATATTTTAAAGCTCTTTCTTCAAATAGTTTCACCAAGCTGAATTTTCAGTTGAAGTTTATTTTGGCCATTTATACAATCACTCTTTTCTTTTAAGATTTTAGCAACTTTTACTTTCAATTTCCATATTAAATGCTTTAAAAGTATATTATCGCTTTAAAATTTACTTATTGAGCTTTGAACGGGCTGTTAACTATTGAAAACCTTAATTTTAAACAAGTCGCTTAATTTTATAATTCAAAAATGATTTCCCTCTCAAGTTAACGGTAACTACTATATAAAATATAACTGTTTACCATATCTTATTTCGTTAGTATATAAATAGCTTAAACAATGGGATATTAGTGAATACAATAACCAACCATTACGACGTGCATACTGCAGATTATATATCTGCTTGTATATTAAATACACTTTTTCCTACACTACTGAATAGATTACACTTGTACCACCAGCCCTTAAATTTGTAATTAGTAGTATTCAACAGTTTATTAATCCATTATGTACTCAAGAAAACATAAATTCGAGATTTGTCTTTACCCAAATGTGAATTAGTACTACATTATATAATCGCCAGAAGAGAAATATATAGTAATCAAATAATGAATCAAACATTGAAATTACATAATGAAATATCTATTATGAAGTCATTGGTATTTTATTAAAGATTCGCTTTAATTATCTGTAAGCTTTTGCAGTTGTACCTATTTATATATTCATTATTTTTCATTCGTAGATTGATTTAGAGGTTAAAAAATTATATTAATTAATCAACAAATGAATCAAATTTGCCTGGTTATCCGTTTTTCGATAGTAGATTACATAATGTAGTGAAGTCCATCCACCGGAATCTTTTGCAGTACGGTAACGTCGATCCCATTCTCAATAAAAATTCGAGCAATGTCAATCAGGTTTTCATGGTCATAATTCTCGCACAAATAATGAAACTCATTTTTTTCTTCTTTAGTATTTTCATTGGCATCGACGTCATATTTTATGAACAATTTCGCCAAGTTGATTAGGTTGTCTTGAGCATAATGTCGACATAAATAGTGAAACGGAGTCCATAATGCATTGTTTTATTCCTTATAGCGCTGACATCAGCTCCATTGTCAATCAACAGACGGACAATTTCGATCAAGTTTTGTGGTCGGTCGTAATACCGGCATACTAAATGAGGCGCAGTCCCAAAGAAACCATGTATACCCTTTCCTTTAATGTCGACACCATTTTCCAAACAGCAACTGGGCCAAATCTATCAAGTTATCATGATGGTAATTTTGACACCGCCAAAAAAGAGAGGAATCCATCGATCAAATGTCTTTGCCAAAATGACAGCTCGATTTGTAATCAATAGAACGATCAAATCCGTCGGATTTTCGTAGGTGTAAAATCCAAAACTTTAGAAAAACCAAGGCTTTAGAAAATGTGTCTAATTTTTTCGACCTCCAGTAAATGCTATATCTCAGTTTTTACTTGTTCATCTCATTTGTATTTTCACAATATGCATGTATAGTTTAAATACAACTTTTCAATACATTATTATATTTTTTTATTATTAATCTAGGCTGGTATCGCACGTCTAAAATATGTTTGCTTTCGGCTAGAACTTCGTACCACAATGGGAACATTTCTTTTCTTTCACACCTATTATTCATAAAATAGAAAATAAAAGTGGCAGATATAAATAAATAAGTATGCGCATTTTTAAAATGAACCAAAAAAGGAATTACACAATAGCAGAAGATACAAGACTCCAAGAGGAAAAAACAAAATGCACAGGCATACGGCCAAGAAAATGACAACGCTACTGACTTCCTCCTGAATTACACCAACCTATTATATAAATTTATCATTATTCAAACAATGGAGATGATTGTTGTCGAATTCATTAATAAAACATGTCTTATAATTACCTGACATACAGGGCATATACCTGATGCCATGACTACTACGACAGGTTCAGAATTAGGTGGCATGTCAGTAACGCTCACAGTTACTGCTTGATCAACTGGTTGTGTTGGTTGCATCACTGGATCAATAAATCCTGGCGGAGGAGGTCCTCCTAAAAACTCAATAAATCAGCGACATCAAATAAGCCATTCAGTTGATACTGATTCGAGAGTTAAGTTGATTAGGAGAAAATTGGTTTTTAACAATACATATATATTTTTCGTTATTATAATACGAAAGCTTTTGAATTGATAATATATAGTATATACCAAACCTGGTTCTACTGAATAAGGTGGAGGCATTGCTTTGGAGGGTTCTGATGTCAATGGATCCATTTTATTAATATCGCTCTGCTCTTGCTTTGTATATGTTTTGGCGAAGCGCAGCGTTTTACGAACTACGAAGTGTTATTCAAAAGAGTAAGAATCTTTTGAAAACCGCAGCCGGAGATAAGAAAACAACCATGGTAATTATGTTATGTTTTACATCCCGGAATGAAAAAAAATGTAGATTTTCCGTATTGAAAAGAATCGAATAGAAATTGCAACAAACACAATTACAAATATATATTTTTCAAAATTATGTTTCACTAATCGAGCTTTAGGCTTAGAAGAATAGAATATTCGCTGCAGCAATTATGTTCCTGTAACCAGGGGCATTAGTTGTGGTGATCTGAATTTCTTGTAATATGTTAAATCAATTCAATCATCGACCAGAAATAGTTGGGTTTTATGGAAGAACAGATGACAGCTTGACTACTACTCTCTCACCGTCTTTATTATGGCGACGTCGGTTCCTCTTTCAATTAACAACCGAACGAGGTCGATAAGTTCTAGTTAAAGTATTTTCGACACAAACAATGAAGTGCGCAAGCCATCCATTGGGAACTTATGTGATCTTACCCTTACGTTGATATCTTTTTTTACCAGCCCTCGAGTAAAATTTATCAGCCATATTTTATACGGCATAAACTACTAATGATGCTGAATTCTTGCTTCAGCTTTTACTCGGCTTATATTATATCAATAGTCGGAAACTAGTTGATCGCGAGTCGTGATATCGAACCAGAGAATGTCCTCATTTCTTTGTCAAAATAGAACAAGTGACGATGAAATGAGCAAGTTTTAGCCTATCCAAATTCAAGGGAAGAGTAGGATGCAATCCAACTTTTACTATTCAGAATATATATATGAGAGGGATCAATAGTTATTTACTGATACTTATCTTACCCAATCGCCGAAAATGAATCAGCCTATTACTATTGTCAAAGAGACTACGAGCATTAACCCGGATCAGAAGGAACTCTCTATTGTCAAGGACTCAAAGGAGACTATGAGCCTCAGCCCGGACCAGGTGGAACTTGTGGCCGGTGACAAAATGTCCAACTTGAAGCATCTCGAAGATATCCACAAGGTTAAGATCGCCCTCAAAGCCGATATCATCATAGAAGGACCGCCCATGAAGGTGTCCGCCGCTATGAAGAGCATCGAAGACTGTCTATCGCACGAATCAAAGTTACTCATCGAAGAGAAATACGTCGACGAAGTGCTAAGTAAGGAGAACAAGCAAGCCATAATGAAGGCGCACAACGTCGGGATCAAAACCTACGGAATTTCCGTCAAGGAGGTCGAAGTGGTAATTACGGGAAAGAAGGGCGATTGTGCAGCAGCTGAGAAGGCCTTCGACGGATTATTGAAAAAGGCGAAGAAGGACGCTAAGGCCCATCAGAAAACGTTCATCCTGACCGAAGATCAGATGGACCACATCGCCAAAGATAAGTTTTCTATCTTTAAGACAGCCGAGATCGATCACTTCGTTTCTGTGTCTTTCGAAGTCACTGAACCAATCGAGGATGGGCGGTATGCAATCACGGTGAAAGGATCGTCGGACGAGAGTATTTCTGCTGTAAAGGAGCGCATCTTGGCTGAATTTCGTACAGTGATGTTACCCATAGATGAGCGATTGTTTGGAAAGATTATCAGTCGAGGAGCTGGAGAGACGATGCGACGCCTGGAAAAAGAACATCAAATCAAGTTCTCATTGAAGGACGGAAAGGCGTACATTTTGGGAGTGAAGCACCGCACTGAAGCCGCTAAGGGCGCCGTCGAATCCATCATCTCTAACGAACACGAAAAGACTTCTAGCTACTTGGTTTGCTCCATCATGATTCTCGTATGTGTCCCTTTGTTTCTCAACTATGCGTTTTCGTAATTTGGATATACTGATGTATTTTGTATAAGTATTAAATTATGTCTAGTTTTATTTATTGTCTCGAAATTAAATTAATAAAAAGGTTGAAAAATAAAATAAATGGCGGAAAAAAATTAAAGCTAAAATATATGTATTTTTTTATTTTGGCATATTGTAATTAACAAAAAGTTTATTTTTTAAATAATATAAAGTCTAAATCCAAAAATAAGATAGCCATGATAAATGTAAAAAAAGTTAATTGAACCAAGAGAAGAAAAATGATTGCACTGATTTTGTATGCTAATAGAATTACATTTTTACTAATTGGGTAATATTTCTTCAAAAATAGAGAAACATCCTTTTCATTAAATCTTATTTAGTTTTGAATATATACATTCAAAACAACCCCTAATATTTAAATTATATGTTATATTATGATATGAATTAATTGTGTTGAATTATATTGTGATGAAATGGCCTAAACAGAAACTGCTTCTATTTTAAAACAAATGTGTTGTGCTGTAGCTTTCTCCGTTTTTTCTTTCGGTCAATAAATCGTGTCGTGATGCTGGTGAAAGATCTTGAAGATGTAAAGAATATTCCTTCCGTGATAATTCTCTTTCAATCGTATACAAGTAACGCCCCTTTTCCCTGCCCGTATATATCGACGATTACCAGCAAACAACTCTCTACTCCAATAGAGGTGAATTCAGCTACTGAAAATGTCGTATAAGAAGAACCAGATCTACTGCACTTACTATAGACGAGGGAAAGTGAATAGCCTACGAAGAGGGTTAGATCGCTTTGGCTGCTCCATCTTCAAGAAGTCGACCCTGGAGTTCTGTGACCCATTCGTGTCTGGCGCTTACAAATCAATAACAGCTCGTTATTCTTAATATTGTCATTGGTCGCTTGTTCATTGGTAGTCGCCCACCGTTCAGTTCCTCTAACTCAGTAACTCTATATCGTTTCTCAACTCTGGGAGCACTTTACCAAGCACTGCTGCGCTAGCATTTTCATTTAATTTATTATCTAGAAGCTGCTTCTCGGATTATTTGCTCTCCTAAGTCTTAATTACGAATGTTGAAGTGTTGGTTGATGTTTTATGAGTTCCAATGCACTGGACACTGGCAATAAAATCCTCTCACTTGGGATTACATTACACGCAATAACGTGCGTTAAATAAAAATGCCACTTGTAAATAATAAGTTGTATACAAAAGGTCATATATTATCATCTACATCAAAGGCATTTTTTTTATCAAAAGCTTATAGTATGTCTAGCAAGATATTTTTTTTTCAAGTTTAGTCTTGAAATCAACAGAAGGCGTTTAACACACATCATTTTACGGAATATTGTGTATTGAACAAAAACAGTTTTCTACAGACTAGTCAACTTAACCTGCTCCTTCAATTGGTTTATTTACATTCCGGTATGTACAGTATACGCTACAAAATAGCTAATTAATGACCTCAAAACCAACAATAGATCTTTTTAAAATATGTTTAATTTTTGCAGCTTAAAGTATACTTGGTGAAATATATGAAATGGCAGAGGAAAGTTGTTGGGAAATAGGAAAAGACTATGACAGAAATCGAGATTTATTAGGCCGTGGGGGCTACGGAGCAGTTTTCAAGGGAGAATTGATTCAGAAGGCCGATAGAAGCATAAAGAAACCTGTAGCTATTAAACGAATAGATAAAGCCATGTTAATCAACGGAACAACTTACCCAGCAGCCATATCAGTGAACAGAGAATTGATTCAGAAAGAGCTCAATCATCCAAATGTTGTCAAATTCCTTTACGTAGATGAAGATGATCAGGATTTTTTGTAAGTATACAAACTGCTGGTTTGTTGATAATCAACGCATCTTTTAAAACGCTTTTGTGCACATAGATATTTTGCTTTGGAACTCTGTGATGCATCTCTAGACCGGGTTTACCTTCCAGAAAATCATCCAAAAAAATACAAAGGGCCTCTTCCTAATGATGCTGATTTCATGCTCCAACTATCGCTCGGCTTAGAGTACATTCATAGTCAGAAACTAGTTCACCGTGACATCAAACCAGAGAACGTCCTCATTTCTACGTCGACAAGGAAGGTGACGATGAAGTGGGCCGATTTTGGTCTATCAAAAGCTACGACAAGTGGAGGAGAATTCGTGTTGAGTGGAGGAAGAGGGACGGCTAACTACTGGGCCCCCGAAATTTTTGATCGTGTAAGGAAAATGGATCGCTCCATTAAAGTTAATGATGCTGATTTACAAATGACAGCGACGGTGTTAAGCGATATATTTTCTTGTGGCTGCGTATTCTATTGGTATCTCACAAAAGGAACTCATCCATTCGGCTCTGATGTTGACAGTCCCATAATGAATCTTCTTCAATCAAATCCCAAGATGAACTTTAAAGGTAGTTTTTTGTAAGGCTGTGAATCACATTAGAAAATGATATTTTACAATCCTTTTTACTGATAAACAATAGATTTACCACCAAATCATTTTGCCTACAACATAATATGCAAAATGTTATCAAACAAAGAGGAAGAGCGCCTAAATCTAAGGGAAATCATTCCACTACTTGCTTCAATATGTCGAATCGATAAAATGGACGGAACCGATCAGTTAAAAAAGGCAGCATATGAGAAGATGATCCGGGTATAGTAATGTAATATATAATTTTTAATAAATCAATTTATAGTCTATTAGTGTGCTTTAATATTCATTTAGGATACAAAAAACCTTTACAGGCTCTGCTCAATGACTAATCCAAATGAAAACGCAATTCAGGAGTTATCCAAGATCGTTACTCAAGATTCTATAGGCCTAGTTAATGTGATCGACGAAAATGGCAACTCTCCTTTTCTACTTCTATGTGAAAACAATAAAAGTGCAAGTCTTCTTTGGTGCATTGAACTGATGACGATAAATAATCACAAACTAGGAAGACAAGGAGATGCCACTAACCTTAGAAGAGGGTTGGATGTAACTTACCTAAATAGAAAAGGATCCAACGCCCTTCATTACGTTTGCATGAACTACCAAGGAGAAAACTTGATTGACATAATCAAACTATTAGTTGACCATGGAATCGATGTTAACAGAACGGAACGCAAACTCGCGGAAAACGCCCTTCAATTAATTCTGAAATACAGTAGAGGAAAAAGAGACTTATTTGAAATTGTAAAGTTTATGCTTCTAGTAGGAGTTGATTTAATGCACAAGAACAAAAAAGGAGCGACTACCCTTATGTACCTGTGCCGATATTACAACCATAGTAACTTATTGGACTTGCTTCGCTTCATGATTGATAAGGGCGCCGAAGTTACTACAATATCATCTGATGGATGGAACGCCTTTATGTCCTTGTGCGAATGTTACACTAGCAACAACAATCTTATCGAGGTGGTCCGTTACTTCGTTGACAAGGGCATTGACGTAAAGGCAAAAAATTCATATGGGATGACTGCTTTCCATTACCTGTGCTGGAAGTATAATAACTACAATTTGATTAAGCTGACAAAATTCCTGGTTAAAAAAGGCATCGACGTTAATGCCAAGGCTTCTGATGGATGGACTCCACTTCATTGCTTATGCAAATTTTACACTCAAAACAACCTTATTGACTTGGTTCGATTATTGATTCAAAAAGGAGCAGACGTGACCATAAAGAAAGTAGACGGATGCACTGCACTTGACTTGCTACGTACTAATGCGAAATATAAAAATAACTCAAATTTGATACAACTATTAGGTGGGAATCCCAACGCTGAGAGAGTTTGTGCCATATTGTAATTCACTAAGAATGTAGTCTTTACAGCCACTGTAAAAAAAAAATTGGTCGATTTTCGACCGAAAAAAGTTCGGAATTCGTGCGTTTTTATTCGACCTTTTTTTAAGTCGAAAAGCGACCGGAAGGTGATCGGTCCGAATTCCGAATTTATTAAATGAACGAAAACCGACCTTTTAGAAGGACGAAAAACGACCTTTTTGAAGTGCGAACATAACAGTTTTTAAAAATTATTTTCTGTTAAATCATGTTCTATTATATCATTAGTTTCTGTTATAGATAAATCACGTTGTTGCGTAGTTGGTTAATTACGATGAAGTTCTAATAGTGTGTAATATGACTGATTTTTTTCCACTGTTCGATTTGTGTAGCCACTCGCTTTATAAACCCTGTTGAAATGGCTTTTAACTGAGTTGGTGTTTTCTTGTTACGATTTTAATTAAGCTTTTACGTAATTAATTGGTGCATAGTCATTTTTTCTTCCAAAACTGAAAGAAAAAACCTTCTAAAATAAAGTCCATTTAAGGAATATTTTTAAAGAATTAAAATAAGAAAACTAATTAAGGTTTTGTGCCGAAATATATCAAATGTAATACGTGGGCATGCTCTTTGAGGGCGACCGGAAATCGACTACTGTTGTGAAAAGTGATTTTAAAAATCCGAAAAAGGACAGTGTTCTGAAAACGAACTTTTAAAAGGTCGAAATTAAAAAAGCGACCCAAGTGTTCGCTTTTCGACAATTACGTTTTCGAAAATATACCGCTTTTTTTTACAGTGAGTTATTAATTAATTTTTTTTATATTACTGTTATCTCTGAGAAAACTGAGTTTAGAAATTTTCTAAACATTTTGTGTTTAGTGACTAATTAAACAATTTTGTTCAATTTTATTGGATTTGTGTTTTATTTTACCAAACAAAGATCCACAAATATTTTAAAAACAAATTGTTTTAATATTTCATTCTCAGTGTTCTTCACTGAACATGCAGTATTTTTAAAGTAGGGGTTTATTTCATAGAACATTTCTCTCTTTTTTTTTTCTCAAAACAAGGTTGATAAAATTACCGAGTTGAGATTCGAACTCAGGGCCTCTTAAATGCTATGCACACACTCTAACCACTACACCACGACAGATGTGGAATGAGTAAAATTTTAAAGTATATATACTGAAAGAGCGCATCGCGCATGTGCCACGCTATACTGCCTATACACACACGCATTGCCATTCATTTGAAAAAGTTTCAAAAGCTTATTTTTTATAATGATTTATGTGAAACGCTATTATAAAAATTATTTGTAAAGTGAACTATAATCTTCAATACAATTGGAATATCATTGATGCTACTATTCAAAGTAACTGGGGTTGCCGATTACGTACGCAACAGTAAGTTAAAGGTAATCATAATCTTAAGTTATTAACGTTGTAGAGGACTCAAGGTACGCTAAGTAAAAAAGTCGACCCTAACTCATTCTCTAGTGGCGCATTGGAACAGCACTCGTCTCCCATCATCAAGTCTTCAGGTTCGAATCTCGAAATGTCATATATATTCTAGGTTCTTCTAAATGAGTGTATATGCCATGTGATGTGCCAGGCTGCCAACTAAAGATGATACATGGGAACGGATAGGAAAGAGAAAATCAATTCATTTACAGAAAAATATTTAATTAAAATTATGAGTTTGTCTTATAAACTTGAAAATTGAAAACAAGAAACAAAATTAATTGAATGATTTGTTTTATATAAATTGGACAGTATTGTTTAATCTATTTATATTTCCATGTTCACAATGATTTCTAAACAAAATTGTTTTAATGACCATGCGAGAACAAAAATGTTCACAAATATGTGAACAAATGTTTAATTTTAGTGAACTTATTTTTTTCAGAGATCCCTTGTACTAGAATAAATGTTCAAACAAATTACAACAAGCTTAGATAGTTGTGAAGGTTCTATTTTACTACTACACTATGATAATTTATTCATAATTTTAATCATGCTTTATTTATTTTATAATTATTCGGTAAATCAATCTGTCTCAAAATGTAATTTTAGAACAAAAGTTTCAAAAATGAAAATAACTGGCGAAAAATATATTATTAGAACCAAAAATATATGTGTTTTTTTAAATAGGACATATTGTCATAAAAAAAGCTTATTTTAATAAAAAAAAGTCTAAAACCAAAATTTTAGGTAACCGACTAATCGTGATGTATAAATGTTAAAAGATTTACAAAAAATCGAACCAGAAAAAGAAAAATTATTATGCTGATTTTGTATACTAATTGCGAGCCAGCGGAGTTTTTTGAGCGAAGCGAAAAAAACGAAGCGTAGGCGGAGCTAATAAGTCGTGCGTAAGCGTGAATAAAAATTTCTGCCCAGGGACTATATTTTTTTACCTGTCCCGTGTCTGTCCGCATCACTTTGTCACTCAACCATAAGGCATTTTTATTTCCGTTTAATCAAACAATTCTGCCTAGGGTCGAATTTTTTTCGATGTCCCGTGTCCGTCCAAAATTACATATATACACTAACTGCTTGTTTGTTTACTATCTGCCTAGGGACTAAATTTATTTCGATGTCCCGTGTCCGTCCAAAATTACACATATCAACTTACTGTTGATTTGTTTACTGTCTGCCTAGGCACTAAATTTTTTTCGATGTCCCGTGCCCGTCCACAATTACACATATCCACTTACTGTTTGTAAGTTTACTGCCTGCCTAGGAACTTAATTTTTTTCGATGTCCCGGGTCCGTCCAAAATTTTATATTTACATTTACTGTTTGTAATTTTACTGCCTGCATACTTTTTTGTCATTTTCATACCTGCCTAGGAACATAATTATTTTTGGCGTTCATTGTCTGTTAAGGTTACACATATATACTTACTGCATATATTTTAGCGCCTCAAGATAAACTGAATGGTAACGTAGTCTCAGAGGAAGGGGGTTTCATATACACTTTTAATGACGCAAAACTTAGCTTGCAAATAAAACTTAGGTATTTTAAAGTTTAATACAGCTACGCTGGATTACTCTATCTGTAAGGCGAGCTGAAAAGCTCTGCTTTACTATCTTAGAATTGAATTTTACCAATTAAAAGATTTCTTCAAAAATAGAAAAAAATAACCAGGTGAAATACCAAGATATGCACCGATTCGAATGACGTGTCTGTAGCCCGACAAATCCGAGTACCATCAGTACCATTGCCGGCGAGAAAAATCAACGCTTTTTCATTAAATCTTAGTTAGTTTTTCTTATAAACATTCGAAACAATCCATATTACTTTAACTATAAATTTAACCAAATTCAATCAACCTACTCCAATCAAAATTGGCGATGCAATCCAATTTTTCCGATTCAGTATCTATATAAGGGAGTGAGAGTAGTCATTCTAATAGTTCCACTCACCAATCATCGAAAATGGTTTCCACGCGTTCTAATATCAAAAAGAATATCGTCGAACAGCAGTCAAAGATGTCGTATGAGGAAGCTTACAAGCTGTGCAAAGCGAAGCGTCTTGAAATCAAGCTACATCGAGTCAATAAGATCCCAGTCCCATCGTCCGATAAAAGAATCTATTGCATTGAGGTCGAAATCCCTGCAAAGAAAATGAAGCAAAAATCCACAAAGAAGACCATCGAATCCGTGATCGAAACGAAGAAGAAAGCAGCTGAGGCCTATGAGGAGAAGTTCAATCTTACCAAGGACCAGCTTTACTACGTTGCCGGGAAATGTTGCTCAAATGTGAAGAGGATCGAGTCGATTTACGGAGTTACTCTGCGCGTGGATAAACCAGCGTTTAAGAATGGTGGACAGTCTCAAGTTGTGGTGAAAGGACCGTCGACCGAAAGCGTTTCTGCCGCAAAGACGTACATTCTGGACAATTTGCCTCGTACGTTGAGTTTTCCTCTACAGGAGCGGTTTGTTGCAAGGGTTCGAGGTCGCAAAGGAGAGACAGTCCGACGACTTCAAAAGGACTTCGGTGTCCTCGTCAGTCTGGATGATGGAAAGGTGTTTATTGCCGGAATGAAGGATCGCACTGAAGCTGCTAGAGAAGCCATTAACTGCATCGTCTCTGGCAAGCGCAAAACGAGTGATGGTTCTGATACAGAGTTGTTTGCAAAGCGCATTAGGAAGCCGACTTATTTATTGTGATTCTCTTATTTATCTATGAAAGTATTGCGTCGTCACTGATCTGTTTGATAAATCTGAATAAACTTGACCCTTTAAAATGTACGTATTAAATTGTTTTCGAAATTCAATGTCGAAAAAGAGAGAAAAAACCAATGCTATTATATTTGATCGAAATTAAATTATCATTGAAAAATACAAAATCAAAATTATGAAGGAAACTTATGAATACACTAGATTTATTACCCATACGAAAATTTTTATGACTTTTCCGTGCTGAAATTTATCATATGATCATTTGGAACCTTTGTCACAAAGATTATTCGTGATATATCATTATATATGTCTGCACTATCTATTCTTGTATTTATCAACAGTAAATCAATGAATATAGATGACATATTTGAAATTTATTGTAGGATAATTGACAGGATTTTATCAACATATTTATCAATTTATTGAAATGTATATATTCAATGATGATTTAGAGTTGATAAATATACAACTATTTTGTATGCTTAATGTCATCGAGAATGTCATAGTATTTATCCATCATATATTTTTTTATTCGAATAAAAAACTATTTCGATTTGGCATCGATTAATCACATGCTATTTACCACTTTTTAATAACCCAAATATAAGTAAATCATCCATTTATCAGTTGATAAAGTAAATATTTTTTTGTGAGAAACATTCCCCATTTGAATTGTATTTTATCTGAGGTACAATTTTAAGGCATTGACACAACATACATTATTGTTTTGCATTACAATTTGCTAGATATAATTGATTTTTTGTGTTGTTATTGTTGCTTCTTGCTGCTTCTTTTCTTCTTTTTCTGGGTTGATGTGGCCAGTGGCCCTATGCTCAGCAATCAGACGTCTTTAAAAACTACTAATAATGATAATACAACGAATTAATAGCACGGCAAACATTTGTTTAAAATGTTAAAGTAGGAATTTTTAGTTACTTACAATGGAAAAGATAGGGGGAAATATATATAGTCACACAAAGCAATATGAACATGATGTATTGACAACAATTAAGAAATTGCCATGGGGACGATGACAAATCATACGCCCAGAAATGAATCCGATTAGCTGAACTGTTCGAGATGGTCGAGAGAAACACCAAACAATTTACACTTACCTATGAGTTCTGGTGTCAGCCGGTAGGCGAATTGTTTTACGAATTGGCGCCAAGTGGATTTGGTTAAAAAATGCTGAAATCAATTTTCAGCAATAAAAAAAGAAAAGAAACATCTGACAGAGAATAAAAACTACATTTTGGTTCATTAATTATCTGAGGAGTGAGGAGGAGAAATGGGCGAGCCAACTGCTTACGACTGAACTCTTTGTCACTGCGTATGATGCAGACGAAACTTCCTTCTGAACTGGCGGCAAAGTGGCAAGGTTGCCAAGTGCTCTAATCGATTGTCAAAATTAAATAAAAGCCCACAGGTTTCCCTGATGTCGAGTCTAATGAAATTATTGATCAAAATTGAGTAATCTAAGTGATAAAAGTTGTTAATAATATTTATTAATAAAATAATATTCTTTCTAAAACAGCGAATAATCTTAAGTTAGAAATATACTTATTCATGATTTATAGATGATATTTAATCATTTATCATCCAACTTGTCATTGTTTGTATAGTTTTTTTCATAGTCGTGACTTGTTGCAGACGAAAACTGATCTTAATAGAGATAAAAAATTTAAAGCAAAATGAGTTATTCGCCAACCTGCGTGACTTTAGTTTATCTTATTGAAGGGAAACGACGTGCCTTTCGCATATCATGGGACCAATACCAAGAACTACAATCAAGTAAATTTGCATACTGTTAACGTAACATCATTTAGAGAATAATTTTTAGAATAATTTTTACTGATGTATCACTCATGCAGGTGAAGAAATTCAAGCAGCGTTTAGAGCATTTGTTACCAAAATGTACGTCCCATCCACAACTGCTCAAACTTATAGAGGGGAACTATTACCTTCCCTTATTCCCCCAGGTATATTCATATTATTTAAAAACACCAGAAAAAAATGTATTGTGTAATAAAAACATTTTCACATAAAGAAACAATCTAAAAAAGATAATTTTATTTAGGATTTCCTCTATCACTCTTGATTTCTGACTGCTATGCTTGGAATCCTACTTAATTGGACTTCTCAACTAGGATAAACAATAAAAAAAATTCAGTTTTAATTAGTTAAAGGGTTTTCGAATACACAGGCATGCTCATAACAATAGAACAAATTAGACGTTATTTTCCTTTATTTTGAATTTCCGTGTAAATCAATTCCTTTTTAAAATAAATGAATTGACATACGATTCCACATTTCTTTAAATCGCGCGATTTATCCTCAAATTTATCATGACATGTCATATCACTTATCATATAATTTGTTATTGCTATATCATTTAACAATTAGATTATTATTTATGAAATAAAAGTGGTAGGCTACAAATAATATAATACATATTTCTGAATATATGTCTTCTATATACTTTTATCTAAGTTGTATGTTATGGATAGAACTAACTCTTCATTGGAATCCTTCATAATAAAAACAGCATGGTATCAAGAGGCAAATCGTTATTTTATCACTAAACTTGTGACTTGTCAACAAACTTTTTTTCAATAAAATGTAAAGCTACGATTTTAAGATTTAACATTTTAAAAATTGATTTTATTTTAGTTTTCTAAATAACGTACAATGATTTTCGAAACAGTTGATATTTTGATATAATAAATTTTCTCACTTTTGATTTTATACCACTTGGTGGCTTTGTTCTTGCAAAATAAATTGCAGACGACGTTTTCTACTGATGCTTCATATTTAATGTCAGTTATCACTGAGGCACCGAGCTGCACGAATATGGCCTGTAAGAGAAGAAGTGAAAGAAGAGTTATCACGGTAAATTTGGGACCAATCTGTCAAAGCCCACACAACTTTTGAGGAGATAAACTGATCTAAATCGTGTAAAGGAAATTGTAATTATTTTTCATCTTCTTTACTTTTTTTTATGAAAAAGTAAATTAGTTGTCTATTTTTAGGAAAATCCGGCTCCATTGACCAGTATCGAGATAGGCAGCTTGGAAATAGCAATATTTAGACGACTTTCAAGACACTGAACATGGATTCTTTGGATTTTCGCTGAAGTGGTGAATGGAGAAATGAAGTGATGAACATGTCAGCCACGTTATACTTTCGATGACCACATCCTTCATGAACGTTTGTAAATATGAGAAGAGAAGCGTAAATTGTGTAAATGTTATCTGTTGTCCTCGTGCTGACTGCTGTGTCCCTGATTCTATTACAATTAAGTATGTGTTGGACGAAGGTTAATACAAAATCTATGAATAAAAAGTGACTAAGGCTATATTAGCTTTAAACTTTAAAGCCACTGTATTATCATATTTAAATCGTTATTTTTATCAGAGTGAGAGAGATGACAAGTTTGTAATTTATCAATGAAAAATCATATAATATACTTTTTTGAAATCGCTTAACATTCAAATGAATCACTTGTTTGTTGTGCCTAATATCAATATTCGATACGCCTAATGGCCATCGGTACGTTACATGCATGACCCATCCCTCATATTTAAAATTATTCCGATGATTTAAAACATCATATAGTATGATGAAATCATATGATTTGTCATACACATATTCCGTCCGGTTGAGTCCGAAATCTTCAACTAGAGTCAATAGTCATACGATAAATTCACATGTCTTCAATGGGATTTTTCATTTAGAATACATTCCCCTTAAAAAAGTTGAAATGTGTGTAAAAATCATTGACTAATCGCTGTTTCACATTGTCAATGATGTACATAATGACATATCCATCATCAATATCACGAAATAAATCATCGTCTGTGCACGTCCCTGAGAATGTCTATGATTCATACTGTAATATATTTATTATTTATTAGTATAACATATGTCTCTAATATAGATTTCAAACCTAACAAAACTAGCTGCGATGATTGAAATTAGTAAGCGGTCGTAAGGTTATTCACATTCTGACGTGTATGGGCATAAATAGTTAGCATTACAACAAACATCATTTCAATAATATTCTTAAAATGTGTCTTTCACATCATCAGTTTCGTAGTCAAGTGGTTAGAGCACCTGCCTCCCTACCAGAAAGTTGTGATTTCGATCCTCGTTGATGCCTTTTATTCTAGCCACATGGATATATCATGTCTATAGCAAGGGATAAATCTTTGGGAAATATGACCTGTGGTGTATATCTCAGTCCGATGTATATAAGATAAATCAATGGATTTATTCATTTGATAAATACTACGATTTATACTGTCTATGATTAATACAGTATTTATTATTTATTAGTTTAACATGTCACACTGTTCAACACTTCGCACAAATATTTAGAAGTACCAAATCATCAATTCAATACTATCCTTAAAAAGTGTCATAATCACTATCAGTCATGTAGCGAAGTTGTTAGAGTACCAGACTCCCAACTACAAGGAAGTGATTTCGATCCCCGACGATGTCTTTTTATTATTATAGCCACAAAGATAAATCATGTATATAGCATGGGGGAAATCATTAGGAAATATGACTTGTGGCGTACATATCTCAGTCCGAAATATATTGCATAAATCCATGGATTTATCCATCATTATCATGACAAAGGTTCCAAATAGTCACGAGATTTATCATAAAATTTTCGTATGGGTAATTCTGAAATCGGCTTATTTTTTGTTTGTTTTCTAAAAAGGTTATATCATACAACTAATTCTTATGATAGTTCACTTATTTCACTCAAGCAATCAGGAAAAGTGACGATTAAAAAAAACATGTATTTTCATTTTACCCTTTTTGTAGTGAAAGAAGTAGGCTAGACATTGGAAAAGTGACCACTAAGAAAATCTAAGCTCAAAATCTTCCATAGACATGTATAACTTATTATTTTACATTTTGAATTGATCGAAATTCGTGAAAAGCTTTTATATTTCAAAAATTTGCTTACCCATTTACACAGAGAAATATTATTTCTATTACTCATAATTTATTATCAATGAGGATATCAGCATGTAATTCTTGATCGAATCGGAGAAGGAAGTTGAGATATTAGGAAACGTTCTTCGTAACCTTAGATAGATGATTAATTATGCGTGGACGACAATAAAGAAGAAAATCAAATATTCACCATTCATCCGACGAATCCAATTAATGAAGAAGAACTAGCACTGAAAAGACAGTAGTATTGTGACAGCCATAACGACTTTCGTAGACAAAAAATGGTTCGAATTCAAAGATGAGCTACATTATTAACTTGCCATACGGTTTGTGATTGATTTTTTTAAATCTGGATGAATAATCTTTAAGAACATAGGATGAAAAGTCGTATTATCTTTATTTTGTTACCTCCCTTCAAAATTCGATCAATTATAAGTAAAAAAATAAAGCCATAAAAATGTAATTATAAAGAAATTGTAAAAAAATAGCTATGAAAAGTGAATAAAAAATCTCTGTTTAATTGATATTGCATGCAATCCAAGTTTCTCTAATTAGAATTTATATAAATGACTGCAGATATTAATAAATCTGATCAATTCTTTCAACAATGAAATCATCGAAAATGATTAATCCGCAATCTACTGTGAAAGAGTTCCTGAGCATCAAACCGGACCAGATGAAACTTGTGGTTGATGCGGCCAACGCGAAGCGTCTCGAAAAGATTCACAAAGTTAAGATCACCCTCCCGGCCAAAGGAGGCTGGATTATCAAAATAGAAGGGCCGGCCGAAATGGTGCCCGCCGCCAAGAAAGGGATCG
The DNA here is from genome assembly GCA_030141595.1 of Chydorus sphaericus. NCBI lineage: Eukaryota > Metazoa > Arthropoda > Branchiopoda > Diplostraca > Chydoridae > Chydorus > Chydorus sphaericus. The sequence goes on from CM057932.1 coordinate 7,767,844, forward strand.
AAGATAGTCTACCGTACGAGTCGAGCTTCCTCGTCGAAAATAAATACATCGACGCAGTTCTAAGTTATGAAACCCAGCAAGCAGTTATCGAGGAGCACAATGTCCAGATCAGAATCGTTAGATGCGAAAGTGTCCGAGACTTGATCGTAGTTAAGGGAAAGAAGAGCAAATGTGAAGCAGCTAAGAAGGCCATCGAATCTTTGATGAAGAAGACTGAGGCTTATAAAGAAAGTGTCACTCTTACCCAAGACCAGATGGACCACATTGCCAAAGATAAGTTTTCAATTTTGAAGATTATCGAGTCCCTTCACTGCGTGTCTGTGTCTATTGGCGATTCCTTGCCATCCGAGGATGGACGCTATGAAATTGAGGTAAAAGGACCAGCGGGCTGGAGGGTCTCTGCCGCCAAGCAGGGCATCCTGGATATCTTTCATTGTACGATTAAATTGAAATTAGGCGACAAATTCGTTGAAAAGATCCGCGATAAGAGTGGAGGACAGACGCTTCGGAGCCTGGAAGAAGAGCACAAGGTTAAAATCTCTTTCGCAAACGGAATGGCGTTCATAACGGGGGTGAGGGAACGGACTGAAGCTGCTAGGCGTGCCATTGAGTCCATCATTCGATCCGTTGAACAGATTCCCCGTAGTGGAGGAGGGCAGACGCTTCCAAGCCTCGAAGAAAAGCACAAGGTTAAAATCTCTTTCGCAAACGGCAAGGCGCTCATATCGTGGATGAAGGAACGCGCTAAAGCTGGTTGGCGGGCCATTAAGTCCATCTTCACTGACCAGCACGAGAATAAGACTGTCGTTTGAAAAGTAGATCAAAATTCATTCTGTAAAAATATTATTTAAAAAATATTTATGTATATGAATAAGAAACACGAAAAGAGGGCTAATCGGAATAAGTTTTTAATATTTTCTTTCCTTCGAAACTCGATTATTATAAGATGAAAAAGACACATTCAATTATAAATGTATGTGATTCTGGTATTTTTAAGTTGTGCAATTATTTTGGTAATTTACATTTTTAAATTTTTTAAAGATGATTTGATCAAAGATTGCGTTATCCATTCTATTTTTTTTTCTAATAATCCATCATTCACGACCATCTGGTGTACACTTGGACATCAATCTCTTTTGTATGAAATACTGTGGAATTTACGCATCCACGTAGGAAGGTCACAGAGTCGTATCGTATTTACACTCCTTAAATAATTTATGCGAACCAGAATAAGAATTATGCGATGGAACTAATGTTGGTATAAAGTGAATATAAATACATGGGGAAAATAAAATTTAACTGATTGGTGGCATGGTGATTGTGTGGACTTCCATTAAGCATCATTCAAGAAATGATTGGATATTGTAACATATTTTATTTCCTAATAACGATAAAGGAAATCTTAATCTTGAGCGTTGAATACATATACATGCACTAGTAGCTCCGCCTTATTAATGGCTCCCTTCCGCTCGGGTTCTACTGCAAAGTTGCCTTGGTTACCTGTGCGAAAAAAAAACTAGAAGCAATAATGAAGCCAGTTTTCCAACTTGTCCCTCGCGACAACAACCCCGTTGATGGGATTTGAATCTGATGTATACAAATTCTTGGTAATATATGCTATTTATGAAGGACTCGAGAAACCCAGACAAATATTCGTTTGAGAAATGACGTGGGTGTCTCACACTTGCTGTCACACTTGTTATTCCTCCTCCTCCTCCTCCCCCCCCCCCTCTTTTCTCATGAATTAATAATATAAAACCTCGACAATAGACAAGCCATACAGCTAACAGATGTGGCAGAGCAACTCCTAATGAATTTCTCTCACAGTTTGCACAAGTGTTCGCCGCACAGATTTCAAACAATACATATTCATACACATCCCTCGTAGCTGATTTCTACAGCCTGCAATAGTTAATTGTAAATAGTTAATATATTATTTGCGCTTCAATATGCTAACAATATAGGTATACAACAGTAATGGGGGTATCAATAATAATGTGATATGAGTAGATGAAGGCCATAGGCATGCTTAAACTATTGCAAGCTAGGAGCAAAACTTTGCAGCTATATTCTAATATTAAATTATTAATAATTTAATATTAGAATATAGCTGCAAAGTTTTGCTCCTAGCTTGCAATAGTTTAAGCATGCCTATGGCCTTCATCTACTCATATCACATTATTATTGATACCCCCATTACTGTTGTATACCTATATTGTTAGCATATTGGAAAGCGCAAATAATATATTAACTATTTACAATTAACTATTGAAGGCTGTAGAAATCAGCTACGAGGGATGTGTATGAAATATGTATTGTTTGAAATCTGTGCGGCGAACACTTGTGCAAACTGTGAGAGAAATTCATTAGGAGTTGCTCTGCCAGCATCTGTTAGCTGTATGGCTTGTCTATTGTCGAGGTTTTATATTATTAATTCATGAGAAAAGAGGGGGGGGGGAGGAGGAGGAGGAGGAATAACAAGTGTGACAGCAAGTGTGAGACACCCACGTCATTTCTCAAACGAATATTTGTCTGGTTTCTCGAGTCCTTCATAAATAGCATATATTACCAAGAATTTGGTATACATCAGATTTCAAATCCATCAACGGGTTGTTGTCGCGAGGGGACAAGTTGGAAAACTGGCTTCATTATTGCTTCTAGTTTTTTTTTCGCACAGGTAACCAAGGCACTTTGCAGTAGAACCCGAGCGGAAGGGAGC